>JAUTBV010056880.1:0-20096 GCA_032361325.1 Lepetodrilus fucensis
ACC
Organism: Lepetodrilus fucensis; assembly: GCA_032361325.1. NCBI lineage: Eukaryota > Metazoa > Mollusca > Gastropoda > Lepetellida > Lepetodrilidae > Lepetodrilus > Lepetodrilus fucensis. Next base: position 4 of record JAUTBV010056880.1, read on the forward strand.
TGGTGATGGATCCTTCTACCCGGCAGCAACACATTGTCGAAACGGCAGGTCGAATTGCTGGAGCGCTTCAGACCCACCATGTAGTTGCTCGCACCAGTCGGACGGTTTTGCGGAGCTCTGGGGAGGGGCAGCTGGACGTTAGCCAGACCATCTCGGCGGCTTTCACGGGTTGCATCAAGTCAGCCTGTGAGCAGTATGCACCTGGCTGGGTGATCGCCAAGGGTGGGATCACCTCCCATGACCTGCTAACCCAGGCGTTCGGAGTGCGCTTGGCCATGGTTAGAGGGCAGGCCCTGCCCGGAATCATCCCGGTTCTGGAGATCGAGAATCCGGACCGTCGCTGGCCCTACCTGATCTTTCCCGGCAATGTCGGGGACCAGACGACCCTGGCCCAGGTCGTAGCCCTGCTCATTGCTTGACCGCCCAATTGGTTGGTCGCTTGATTGGTCGAACCACAGTGTGGATTGAGGACAGTGTGGACCGCCCGTCAGTATCTGACGTTATTTGGGTCAGATTCGCAGAGAGTCACTGATCGTGGTACATTGGAATGCCATCATACCACTTGTCTTTTGCACGCTCTTTGAGGGCTGATCACGGTGGCTATGGCTGGCTACTAGCGGAGGAGTTTCATGGTGTCTAAGGTGCTAGTGACGGGTGGATCAGGCTTCATTGGAAGTCATGTGATCCGCGATCTGGTTGATACTGGCCATGAGGTGGTGAACGCCGACCTGCGTCCCCCGGTAGGCCCCGCAGAATGGCTGTTGGCAGACGCGTCGGACAAGATCACCTTCGCAGAAATGGATGTGACCAACTGGTCGAGCCTGGTCGCAACCTTTACCGAGCATCGGCCTGCCGCCGTTATCCATATCGCGGCAATCGTGAATCCTGAAGCCTTAGATCGCCAACCTGGCCTGGCCGTGAACGTCAATATCGGTGGCACCTACAATGTGTTGGAAACCTCACGACTGTTTGACGTTGAGCGTTTCATCCTCTTCTCCAGCATGGGTGTGCTAGCGCCGGTCCAGTTCGAACCCCAAACCGTTGACCATCCCATCTTCCTGGCTGACCATGGACCAAACGTGAGCTTCTATGGGGCGGCCAAGGTGGCTTCGGAAGCGCTGGCCTGGGCCTATAACTCGGCGTACGGATTGGACATCGGAATCATCCGTCCCTCAGCCGTTTACGGGTTTGGCCAGCAACACCCCATCTACGTCAAGCCAATGGTGGAGAACTCCCTGGCCGGTGAGCCGACCAGGTTCGCCACTGGCCGCGATTTCCCCCGGGACTACACCCACGCCGCCGATGTGGCCACGCTCACCCGGCTCATGGCTGATCAACCGGCCGACGAAGTCAAGGACCGGGTTTTCTTTGGTGCCACCGGGGAGCCGTTGGTGACCGCGGGTGAGATCGCCGAACATGTTCGCTCTCTCATACCCGGCGCCGACATCGAGGTGGGCGAGGGTCTGGACGCCTTCCAGGAAATTGATCTCAAGTGTCGTGCCGTTCTAAGCATCGACAATGCTCGCACCCAACTCGGGTTCGAACCCCACTTCCTCCAAATCCGCGATGGTCTGGAGGACTACATCAACAAATACCGCCAATATGCTGAGGAACGCCCATGATGGCCACCAGAAACGACAGTCCAGACCTGATGGAAATGTTCAGGTCCATGGTGCGGATACGGCTCTTTGAACAGGCCGCCTACGACATGTACATGGACGGTGAACTGCCCGGCTTTATGCACATTTCCATTGGGCAGGAAGCAACCGCGGTGGGGGCCTGTACGGCCCTGAGCGACGGCGACTACCTGACCAGTACCCACCGGGGCCACGGCGACACCATCGCCCGCGGGCTCAGCATCGAATCCGCCATGGCCGAACTAATGGGAAAGACGTCTGGGGCCTGCAAGGCCAAGGGCGGGTCCATGCATGTGGCCGACTTCAGCCTTGGGATCCTGGGAGCGAACGGGATCGTGGGCGCCGGGATGCCAATTGCCATTGGCTCGGCCCTCGCCTCCAACTACCTGGATCGCAAGACCGTCAGCCTGTGCTTCTTCGGCGACGGGGCGATGACCACGGGCCCGACTCATGAGTCCATGAACATGTCGACCCTCTGGAACCTACCGGTGGTGTTCGTACGCCAGAACAACATGTACGCCGAGTCGACTCCGACCAGGGAGTACCAGGGAATCCCCGACATTCTGAAGTGGGCCGAATCCTATGGGATGCCCGCCACCCGAGTGGATGGTAACGATGTCGAGAATGTCTACGAACACGTCTCGATTGCGGTGGAGCGGGCCCGCAGTGGCGGCGGTCCATCCTTCATTGAGTCTGAGACTTATCGCTGGTTCGGTCACAACATTGGTGACCCCGGCAAGGGTCGGCCTCCTGAGGAGGTGGCGGCCTGGAAAGCACGTGACCCGCTTGTCTTATTCCGCAAGGTCTTGCTGGATGGGGGAACCGAGCAGAGCTCGCTAGAGGCAATTGAGGCCGAAGAAAAGGAACGCCTGGCCAAGGCAATCGAACTTGGTCGAGCCGGGGACCTTCCAAAGATGGAGGATGCCCTTACCGATATTTATGGCGATGAAACCCTCGCCGCCGCTGCCCTTGGAGAGGTCCGACGATGACAGAGATCCTGTACAGAGAAGCCATCCAACAGGCCCTCCGAGAAGAGATGTTGCGTGACGACACCGTCTTCTTGATTGGAGAGGACCTTCGAGATCCCTGGGGCGGAACCTATAAGGCCACCGACGGACTCTCGCCCGACTTTGAAGACAAGCGGGTCCTCAATACGCCCATCGCGGAGGACACCATCATCGGCGCCTCCCTCGGTGCCGCACTGTCTGGTACCCGTCCGGTCGCCGAACTCATGTACATCGACTTTGTCATGCGGGCCATGGATGCCGTGGTCAACCAGGTGGCCAAGGTTCGCTACATGTCGGGTAACCAAACCGATGTACCTCTGGTGATACGTACCCAGGGCGGAGGAGGCCGATCTTCAGCCGCTCAGCATGGCAACAGCCTGGAAGCATGGCTCTGTCATGTGCCCGGGCTCCTCATTGCTATGCCCTCTACCCCGGCCGACGCCAAGGGTCTGCTCAAGACCGCCATTCGTTTGAATGATCCGGTCATCTTCATCGAACACAAGTTGCTGTACGCCACCAAGGGGGACGTCCCCGACGAGGAATACACCATCCCCTTCGGTGTGGCCGATATCAAACGCGAGGGAACCGACGTCACCATCCTGGCTGCATCGCGTGCCCTCCTTTTCTCTTTGGAAGCGGCAGAAGAGCTTGCCAAGGAAGGAATCAGTGCCGAGGTCATCGACCCTCGAACCCTGGTCCCCTTGGACGAGGAGACCGTCTTTGCCTCGGTGGACAAGACCAGCAGGCTGGTGGTGGTGAGTGAAGGAGCCGAGCGTTGTGGCTGGACGGCAGAAATTGCCGCCCGGGTCCAGGAGGCCCGTTTCTATAGCCTCGATGCTCCCATCCAGCGAGTGGCCGCGCTGAACGTGCCTCTCCCATTTCAACCGGATCTTGAGCGCTACGTACTCCCCAGCGTCAAGGATATTGTCGCTGCCGCCAAGCGAACGCTGGCCGACTAGCGTGCGCTATGAGCTAAAGATGCCAAGGCTCGGTCCGGACATGGACGAGGGCACGCTGATCGAATGGAACATCTCGGTTGATGACGAGGTCCAAGAGGGTGCGGTCCTTGCCACCATCGAGAGCGACAAGAGCGAGGTTGAGCTGGAGTCGCGCTGGAACGCCAGGGTCGCCCAGCTCGTGGTCGAGCCAGGCACCGTGGTTCCCGTCGGTGGCGTAATCGCCATCCTCTATGAACCAGGAACGGATCCTGGTGCTCTTGTGGTTGTTGAGCCGAGCAAAGCGGCCGAGCCAGCGGCCGTTCCCGAAGCGCCAGCACCCGTGCCGACGGTCCCCGAGAAAGCTTCTCCGGTGGCAACAAAACCTATCGGTGCGAAGCGTGGGATTTCGCCCCTGGTGCGGCGCTTGCTTAAGGAGAACGGCCTCTCCGCTGATGAGGTCACGGGCACGGGACCGGGCGGAAAGATCCAACGCTCTGACGTCGAGGCAGTCATCGCCGCCAAGACAGCCGGCGCGGCCGCAATTTCTGATCCGGGTACTGGATCGGTGGCCGCCTCAACTGACTCTGTCAAGTTTGTTCTGACCAAGGGTGAGAAGGCGGCCGGACGCCGCATGGCCGAAGCAAAGTCGACCATTCCGGAGTTTGCCGTCAGTCGACAAATCGACATGACCGCCGCCCTGGCGACCAAGAAGGCGTTGGCCGAGCGGGGTACACCTGTTTCCCTGAACGACATCCTTCTCTTCGCTACCGCAAGATCCTTGATGGAACACCCTCGAGTCAACGGGGTGTTCGAAGGCGATCATGTCCTTGCCCGACCCACTGCCGATATCGCTCTGGCGATCTCGACCCCAGACGGATTGATGGCTGCGGTAATTCCCCATTGTGAAAAGCTCAGTCTGGTCGAGATCGGCTCAAAGAGCCGCCAGATGGTGGAACGAGTGCGAAACGGGAAGCTGCGACCGGAGGACCTGGACCAAGGAACCTTTACCGTCTCAAATCTTGGGATGCACGGGGTCGACCAGTTCCAGCCGATCATCAATCCCCCTCATGTTGCCATCATGGGAGTAGGTCGGATCTCTGACCATTTGGTCTTGAATTCGCTGGGTGTTCCCATGGCGGTCCCGATGATTGAGGTCACCATGGTCGGTGATCATCGTGCCGTCGATGGGGTGGCACTGGCCCAGTTCCTTTCCTCGGTGGATGGCTATGTAAGCGGTTACATGGCGTGAGGTTCTCGTCGCGTCCAGTGGTTCCTGTAGGATCCATCAGGCGCCTCGCGGGCGTCAACCGGAGGTGCAAGCCAAATCATGACAGGCGATAAATTCGAACGGGTCTCTATTGCTGCTGTTCCCCGCAGCCCAACCTTGTCTGCCCGGGTTACCGATGCGGTGGAGAAGCTGATTGCCGACAACGAGCTTGTTCCCGGCGACCGGATGCCATCGGAGAGAGTCCTGGCCGAGAAGTTCGACGTAAGTCGAACGGTGATCCGCGAAGCAGTGAGAGCGCTCGTTGCCAAGGGATTGCTGGACGTCAGGCGGGGGAGCGGCACCGTTGTTTGTGGCCCCCAAACCGACTTTGTCTCACGCTCAATGAGCCTGCTTCTTCAGGCTGGTGGTTCCTCGCACAGCTATGACCAGGTGCATGAGATTCGAACCATGTTGGAACTGCAGATATCGTCATTGGCGGCCGAACGTCGAACCGAAGTCGATCTCATGAACCTCGATCGTGCCCTGGATCAAATGGTCCGTGATCATGATCGGGAGTCGTTTGCTTCGGCTGACTTGGCGTTCCATTCCGCCCTTGCCACCGCCACCCAGAATCCCCTACTTCTCGTTCTCCATGACTCGATAGCCGATGTGATGGTGGCAGTTCGCAAGCAGGCGTTCGAAACCTTGGGGGCGGTACCCAACGCGCAGAACCACCATCGCCGGATCTTCGAAGCCGTTCGGGACGGTGATCCGGATCGCGCCGCCCGAGCCATGGACTCCCACCTTCTTGATTCGCGTCGGCTCATGGAGGGTGAGCCAATTTGTGTCGACCTGGAAGACCTTGGGAGTAACGCGTAGCGGAAACTCTGGTGGCCTCCGTACCGGGCGGTGTTCTCCGTGGAGCGGTGCGAGATTGAGCGCTCGGTCCTAACCCCGGAGGTCGAAGGCGACTACTCCATCCAGTCCTCCGTCAAGACAGTCGATCAGGATCTCCGCGTGGGCGAGGTGGGCTGGATGCACCAGGTAGGTGTCGCGAGCTGTCTCATCCGCGAAGTCAACAATGAGACCATGAGCAAAGCCCCTGTCGAGACCCTCGGCGCTTTGGTTAGCCCCGACGAGGGTATTCTGCATCCCGTCGATTTGTTGGGAGAGCGCCACAAAGCCCGCCAATAGTTCGTCGATTCGTTCCTCGCTGGTGTCCGATTTGAAACGAAAGAGGGCACAGTGACGGATCATGTCTTGCTCCGGAGATTGGTTGACCCGGTTGTCCGGTGGGGTACGGGGCTCTGACGAGATCGTATCTCACGACAAGCCCCTCGAGTACTACTTGTCCTACCTTTTCACAAAGTGGTAGGATGTTATGGGAAGGGATGGTAGTGACATGGTGAAGCCGCTAATGACGGGACTGGTCGAGCCGGAGGGGCCGTTGGCCCTGGATGATGGTCGATGGTTGGTGGTCGAAATGGATCCGTCCCGAGGATGCATCACCCTCATTGATCCCTCCGACAACTCAAAGAGGGTGATCAAGAAGACGGGGCGCCCCAATGGTCTGGCCATTGGGGCCAACGGTGACATCTATGTGCCGGAGTCGCTGTCTCCGGCCCTGCTTCGCATCACCCTAGACGGAGAATGCGAAACCATTTTGACCCAGAATGAAGATGGGGAGGACTTCCTTTTTCCAAACGACCTTTGCTTTGGTCCCGACGGTGCCTTGTATATGACCGACTCGGGGATCAAGCATTCCGACATGGTTGTCAACGGTTCTGCCCGCGAGGATTACGACACCGCACCCTACGACGGCCGCGTCTATCGGATAGACGTGCATACCGGCAGGATCGAGACCATCGATCGTGGTCTGAAGTTCCTCAACGGAATCTCTATCGGGCTCGACAATGCGCTTTACACCAACGACACCATCACCGGCGATGTCTATCGCTATGACCTCGATGGGGGAAGCGTTGGCGAGCGTACGGTCTTTGGCAATGTGATCGACTGGGGTCTACCCAAGGACTTCCGTGGTCCCGATGGCATGGCCCATGGCGCTGACGGGAAGCTTTACGTAACGGTCTTTAACCAGCACGAGATCGTGGTCCTGGGAGCCGATGGAGCTCGGGACTCTGTTGTTCGTACTGCTGGCAACAATCCGACCAACGTGGCCTTTGGGCTGACCGACAACCGGATGTATGTAACCGAAACCGAGCTGGGACAGCTGGAAGTCATCGAGTCCGAGACGACGGGTGCACCTCTCTACCGAGGTTGACACCGTCATGAACAACCCAGGTGGAGCGGTGTCAGGGCGACGGCCCTGATCATCGTGGTCGCTAGTCGGCCCGGAGTGTGGTGGTGAGAACTTCGCCGCTGAGAAGTCCGACTAGGAGTTGGGTTGACGCGCTTGGGTTGGCTTGGGGCGCAACGGGGTGGCGGAGAGCAATGCTCGAGATCCCAGTCAGCAGTTCTTGATCGAGATCAGCGGTGATCCAACTGTGGCCGGAATCGCGGGAGAGATACAGGGTGTCGCCGGCCAGGACCAGAAGATGGGGTTGGCCCTTAAGCGAGGAGGGTAGGACCATGATGGAATTCACCGCACCCGAAGCAAGATCGCCAAGCTTCAGCCAATTCGACCCTCCATCGTTGGATCGGTACAACCCGTCGGACTCGGTGCCAGCAAACAAGGTGTATCGGGAGCCGGAAAGGCCGTCCGGGGGAGCGGAGCCGTCAGGGTTGTCGGCCCGGGTTGATGTCGCCAGACAGATAACGGGGGAGAGATCTGATGGGAAGCCGGTTTCGCGCCAGGCTCGACCACTATTGGTGCTGCGGAATACTCCCGTCTCCGTAGCGGCCAAAAGGGTGATATCGGGGGAGTTTTCTTTGCCGGGGAAGGCTATGACATCAAGCACCGCCAGATCCAGTAGTCCAAAGTTCCAGGCGGCCCATGTCCGGCCCCGGTCCTCGGATCGGAATACCCCGTCTTCCAAGCTGCCAGCAAAGACCAGGCCGTCCTGACCGAAATTAGGGGAGAAGGCCAGAGAAGTGAACACGGCGGGGGGCGGCGGTGCCTCGAATACGGACCAGTCCTGTCCCCGATCGGAGGATCGGAGGACCCCACCAATGACCCCGGCCAGCAGGCAGGAGGTGGAAGACGAGCCGGGCGAACAAGCAACTACCAGGGTGGAAATAGCTGCCTGAGGTTCCAGGGACTGATAGCAATCGGTCCAGGTCTGACCACCATCGGATGACCGGCTAAGCCCCCGGTTTGAGGCCGCAAACCAGTGTTCGGTTTTGTTGCTGGTCAGATCCACCGCCAGAGAATGAACCAGAGGAGGCATGTCTGGTGGATCACTGGGCGTTGTTGGATCACCGGGCATCGTCGGATCACTCGCCATCAGGTGGCCTTCCCATTTCCTTGGGCTGGCCCGGTCGCCGAATTGCGAGAACTCAACACCAGGGCCTCGATGCTCAGGGCGATGGCGGCACTACTGATGGCAGTCCGGACCGCGGCTTGCACCACGGCAGTGGAATCAAGGATGCCAGCCTTGGCCATCCCGACAACTTTGCCGGTTCGAACATCAAGGCCGGAGCCGGCGGGAGCCTGGCTTAGGCGAGCAAGAGCCTGGGACCCGTCAAGCCCCGAGTTGGAGACGATGGCGCGAAGCGGCTCGCTGAGTGCTTGATCTAGGATCCGATAGGCGGCCACGGCGTCCGGGTCAGATACCTCGTCCCTGGTCCTGGCGAGGGAGGCACGACAAGACTGCAAGGCGATACCTCCGCCGAGAACCACTCCGTCCAGCATGGCACTTCTGACTGCGCCCAGGGTTCGTTTGGCCCTCGCCAGACGCTCTTCGATATCAATCTTGGTTACACCGCCAACCCACAGGGTGGCCGATCCGCCCATGAGCTTGCCGATTCGGGCGCGGTAGCGATCCTGGTCCACCCGGTCGGTGCTGGCCTGGAGCGACGAACGTAGTCCGGATAGGTGCTGGCGAGTTTGGCGCGGGTCCCCGCCGCCAGCCACGATGCCAAAGCTCTTCTGGTTGGCCCAGATCCGGCGGGCCGAGCCGAAGTCTGCCATGTCCATGGCGGCAACGGTGTCGCCAGCGGCTCCGACCAGGGGTCTTCCGCCGGTGAGCACGGCAAGGTCGGCCAGGGCCTCCGCCTGCTGAACCTTGCCCCACCCCGGGGTCTTCACCACCGCACAGCGGAAGCTCTCGGGGTTGATATTTGCCTTCAGGAAGGACAGTGCACTGTCAGAGATTGATCCAACCACCAGAAGGAGTGATCCCATGTTGGTTCGAACGGCCGCCTCAATAACCGGTAGGAGCTGTAGCGGTTCGCTGATGTCAAGATCACTGATCAGGATGCTGGACTCGGTGAACTCCAGCTTTGCTTCTCCCTCGGTCGGCAGCATCCAGCGCGCCACCACTCCTCGATCCCAATACATACCCTCCACATACTCACGTTCAAGACCACGATCGCGGGCGGCACGGACCTCGACCCGCCCGTATTCGCCAACGATGCTGAGGATTTCGCCGATTAGCCGGGCCATCTCCGAATCATGGCAGAGCGTCTCGGCCAGATGTACTAGCTCTTCTTCGGTCTCAACGGGCTGAGCTTGTGCGGCAAGGCTGGCAAGGATCTGCTCGGAACCCTCTAAGAGGTGATGGCGTAGCGTAACGCTTTCGCCGCCAGCAGTTACGTACCTCAACCCTTCATGGAGGAGCCGTTGGAATATGACGGCGGCGGTAGCCGTACCATCGCTGACCTGTTCGTTCACGCTGGCGACGAGTTCACGCACCAGCATGGCCCCTATGTCCTGGTGGGGGTCTTGGAGTTGGGCTATGGCTTGGGCGATGGGGGCACCGCCGTCAAGAATCTCGGGAATCTTGCCGATCAGTTTTCGGTCGATGGCCACCGTTCGGGCCAATGGGCCCAGGGTTGGGCGGATGGAGTTGACAACCAGATCCGCCCCCGTCTGGATACTGCGCTGGGCAGTGGGTTGGAAGGTGATCCTCGGTGATCGGTCACGCCTCATCCCTTGACGGCACCGGACAGAACCCCTTGCACGAACATCTTGCGGAAGGCCAGGTATACCACCATCAAGGGGATGACCGAAGACAAGATGGCGGCGTAGATCACCTGAAAGTTGGTGGAGAACTGGCCAACCGTGGTCTGAATGTAGGGCAGGAGGGTGCTGCTGTCGGGGTCAAGATAGACGAAGGGTTCCAGAAACTGGTTGTAGATCAGGGGTAGCTGGACCACGATGAGGCCGACCACCGGTACCTTCAGCAAAGGGATCAGGATGTGGCGTACGTAACCCAATCGGCTGGCACCATCGAGCATGGCGGAGTCTTCCAGGTCTTTGGGAAGCCCGGTGATGAAGGCGGTGAAGATCATCACCGAGAAGGCCGTGCCCTTGATATTGATGGCAACGATTGAGCCCAGCTGAACGGCGGAGCGGGTAAAGCCAGGATCGGCAAAGCCGGGCACCAGTTTTGAGAACCACTGGATCAGGATGAACTGGGGGAGAAGGACCAACATGGCAGGTATGACCATTTGTAGCAGGTAGATCTTGTAGACGATCCTCTGATCCCTACGGTGAAGCCCGGCCAGCCCATAGCCCGTCAAGATGGACAAGAAAGTCAGCCCAATCAGGCTAACCAGGGTGATGAGCAGGGTTCGTACAAGGGCGCCGACGAAGACCTCGTCGGTCAGGATTGTTCTCCACCCGTTGTAGGTGTAGAAGCCAGAGAAGTAGTCACGAATGTCTTGTTCGGGGATGTCATAGGTCTCGGACAGATCGCGCAGGCTAACGCGGGCCCCAAGGAAGTCATCAACCGGGATACCAAGACCTTCCTTCAGGTCGGTGAGATCCAGATTGTAGAAGACCGCAAGGTTACCGACCTGGGCATCCAGGTTGACTTCGTCGGCTTCCGGGATCCAGAAGTGGAGGTCGGTTGATTCCTTGGTTGGCACCGTTGAGCGGATGGCCAGGGCGTAGAAGGGGATGAGGGTGAGGATGGAGTAGATGGCCATCACCCCAACGGCAACGGCTCCAAAGAGCCGACGTCGTTGTTTGCTGTTCTTCGGCTTCTTGTGTTGAAGGGCGTCCCGCCCTTCTTCGCGGAGGGGGATAGGGGTGAGGGCAGTCATCTAGTACTGCACCTTTCGTTGCATGCGCAGGAGCACCAGCCCAACCACCATGAGGGGAACCGACGTCACCACCGCCAGGGTCATACCAAGCGCCAGACGGTCCAACTGGAATCCGTAGGTGAAGAATAAGATACTCAAGAACTTGGCTTCGGGGTTCACGTACAGGGCACCCATTGCCACTAGCTCGTCGAATACCGAGAACGCACCAATGAGCGCCATGGTGGTGGCAATAATGAAGGAAGGCCACATTTGGGGGAAGTAGATGCGGGTGAGTCGTTGCCAATAGCTGGCCCCATCAACGATGGAGGCCTCGATGGTGTCGGTGGGTATGGCCAGCAAGCCAACCAGGAAGATCGACATATTGAATCCGGCATAGCGCCAACCAACCATGAGGGGGAGGATGTAGCGAGAAGTCCGGGGCGAGTACAGGTCGATGGGTTCGGAGATCAGACCAATGTCCATCAGGAGAAGATTGACGTTTCCGGTCTCCTGGGAGAAGAGCATGACGGCCAGGTAGCCGACAGCCAGCCCCGACAACATCAGGGGCATGTAGATGATGGTGAAGAATGCTCGACGGATCCCAAATTCAAACATCAGCAGGGCTAAAGACAGTCCGAAGACATAGACCATCAGATAGTTCAGGCCGACAAAGATAAGGGTTCGCTGGAGTGCCGGGAAATAGTCGGCCTTGACGCTGGCGTTGTCGAAGATAGCGGTGAAGTTATCCAATCCGACCCCGCTCACCTGGGGGTCGTTGAACCCCGACATATCGGTGAACAGGATCGGAAAGGCAACAATAAACGGAACCAGCGTGAGAAGGACGAACAGGAAGAGCTGGGGCGAAATGAACATCCAGTCTTCGATAATGCGTCGGCGCGCCAGCTTGCTGGCTGCCTTGCTGGTCCCAACAGCGGACCGCGTTTGTTCCTCAGACTTGGATCCGCGGACCACACTGAACTCCTGAACGACTCTGTTGGTTGAACGGCCTTGCGAGCCTAGAACTCGTAGCTAGCTTCCCAGTTCTTCTGAGCGATGTCCAGGGCATCTTGCACTGTGATTACCCCGGAAAGGACGTCGGCCATGACCTGGTTGTTTCCGTTGGCTTCCCAATCGAAGACGCCAACCGAGCCCTTCGTCTTCGCCGGTGCGGCCAAGACCTCGCCGGTGAAGTCTTCGGAGAAGCTGGTATCGGCCCACTTGCCGCCACTGGTGCCAACTTCGCTGAGAACCTGTTGGAACTGGGGACCGGCAATATCGGGAAGCTCGTCCAGTTGGTAGGTAACGGCCCGGCCCTCCGCCGATGCTCGTAGCGGGATGACCTCGGGGCTGAACATCCAGTTCCAGGCCACCTGGGTCTCGGCCCAGTGCGGTGTATCGGGATTCCCGGTTCGTATGAAGTAGCCAACGTCGACGGCCGGCGGGGCCGCTGCCTGGAGCCAGGGTTGGCCGTCGGCGGGAGGGGTGAGTGGCATCCCTGCCTGGTTGCCGGCTACGGCAAAGTCGGCGCCAGCGGCCATGGCCTTGTCCCATACCCAGGGCCCGTGGAGTAGCAGGGCGGAGTCACCAGCGATATAGCTAGCCTCCATATCACCCTCCCACTGACGGGTGGTCAGGCCTTCCGGCATCCATCCCTTTTCGTTGGCCTCAACAAAGAAATCGTAGAAGTGGCGGTAGGGCGAGTCATCATCATTGAACTTGGCATCACCAAGCCAGCAAGCGGCGGTCCGATCACGGGTTCCGTCGGCGAAGGCCATCGGTATGATCTCGGGCAGCTGTACCCCGAAGACCCAGTTGTGCCAGGCCAGGTTCCAGAAGGTCTTGCCGTCTTCACCAGCGGCCCAGGCGGTGCCTTCATCCAGCCACGCCTTCATGTCGTCCCAGGTTTTGACGTCGTTCTGAGGATCGAGACCGGCCTGGTCCATGAGTTCCTGGTTCCATTGCCAGGTGAAGACGAACCCTTGGAAGGGGCTGAGGGTGCGGGGTCCGGACTCTCCGAAGAGACCGGACCAGGTGCCCTGGACATCCCAGGTCCAGCGATCCCACCACTCGAAGTCGAAGGAGCTGAGGTCGACAAAGGTCTCAAAATTGTCGGCACCAGCGATGATCTGGAGTTCTTGGGAGTGTTCGATGGCGGGTAGGTAGCCCCCGGCCACCTTGGCCTCATGCGCAGCGGCGGTGTCCTCGTTGACGGAGAATAGGTTTACCTTGATGCCCTCGTGCTGAGACTCGAACAGGTTCCAGATCTCGCGGTAGGGGCCCTCGTATTCCGCCACCGGGCTCATGATGTCGAGAATGACGTCTTCGCCAGCAGGAGCAGCTGATCCCGCCGTGGTTGTTGCACCCTCGGCGGCTTCGCCAGCGGTGGTGGCTGTGCCTCCATCGCTGCTGGACCCTCCACCGCAGGCGGCGATTGCCAGCCCCCCTCCAGAGATGGCGGCCATCCGCACGAATACTCGTCGACTTACCTCATGTGCGGCCATGAGCACACACCTTCCTGTTGTTGAAATAGGTTGTGAGTACGAACTCTCCGGGTTCTCCGACACTCGCGTCTTGCAGTGTCATAGAACACGTCGTCATACCATTGAGCGAACTTATCATACCACTGAACAATGTGATCATACCACTCTGATATTCTTCGCTGTCAAGGCGAAGTGGTGAATCGGTCGAGGCAGCCTTGGTGGTGGTTGGCAGGACCGCTTGTTTGGGGCTGCTCGTGATGACTGACGGACCTCCGGCAAGCCTCATTCCCCGATGATAAACCAAGGCGGTGATTCATCCCGACTCCAAACTGGCCGATAGACGAGCCAGTAGCGGTCTTGGTCAGTGGCTGGTTCTGATTCCTCGGCTCCGCGTTACTCGACCTCGGTTTCTAGCAGTTCTCAGAAATCTTTCTCTCAACCAAACCCATTGACTCCCCAGTGACGTGTGGAAGGAGTGGTTGTCCTTGTTCCCGACTTGCCCCAAGCTCCCAACTTGTCCCAAGCTGCTCCATGGCGCCTGGTTGTTTCACCACGCCCGGCCGCGGTCCGTCAAGCCGGGCCAGCAACGCTGATGGCGGACCAGGCCGAGTTCAACCACTTCTTTACTGCCAACTATGACCAGTTGGTTGCTTCGCTGACCGCCATAACCGGTGACCGTGAGGTGGCAACCGATTGTGTGCAGGAGGCGTTCATCCAGGCGTACGCACGCTGGAACCGGATCCGTCGCTACGACAAACCCGTAACGTGGGTTCGTCGGGTAGCCATCAACCGGAGCCGAGACACCCATCGATCCGAAGGCCGTCGTCGGCGCCGGGAAGACTGGTTCTCCCACACCCCCTTGCCGGTCGTGCCCTCTCCGGCCGAGCATGTCGGATCGAATCTCGATCTAATCCAACTGCTCAAGAAGCTGACGCCTCGGCAACGTTCGGTTGCGGCCCTGTTCTACCTAGAGGATCTCTCCGTAGCGGAGATTGCCGACAGCCTCGGCCTATCCGGGGGAACGGTGAAGTTCCACCTGAACAAGGCCCGGCAGTCCTTACAGGAAATTCTGGAGCTGGAGGAGGCCTCTCATGTCCGATGACATTGACGATCGACTGCGATCTCGTTTCCAGGAGGCGTTTCCCGTCTCAGCCCAGTCCACCCAGGCATTGACAGATATCGGTCCGGCCATGGGTCGTGCCCGATTTCGTCTCCGGGCGCGAGTAGTCGCCACCAGCACAGTGGGTGTCCTGATTGTCGGTGGTGCCATCCTCGGTGTGCAATCTCGGCCAACCGAACCCTCCAGTGTGGTGGTTGCCGGACCAGGGCCGGGAACAGATTCCACGCTTGCCGGGGAACCAACCACAACGGTTCCCGATGATCCTGACTCCCGGTCAGGGACAACTCATTCCGGGCTAGACGACGGGAGCACAGGATCCGAGACTACGTCAGGATCTGGAATCCGGTCGTCGACCTCAACGGGAGTGCCCTCGACAGGCTCGGATGAAAGCTCCGCACCTTCCGGCGGTGGCTCGACCACGACCGGTCAACCGGTGATCTCAACGACGGGCCCGACAACGACTGAATCCGATGATTCCGGATCAACGACGACCGAACCAGGATCAACAACCTCATCCACCTCGGCAGCGTCGGAGGAAACCGTGGTCAGTGATTGCGGATCGATTGTGGTGGGGATCTCCGGATCCGAGGTTTCTGTGGTGAGTGTTAGTCCGCTCGCTGGCTACTCCGACGAGGTTCACAACCCGGGTCCGGAGAAGATCGAAGTCAGTTTCGAGAAGGAATCTGGCCATTGCGAGATCGAGGCTCGGGTAATCGACGGCGAGTTGGTTACTGAGGTCGAGAACGAAGACTGATCGGCATCTTGGCCGGTCAATATCTTGGTCCGGCCGTATTGCCGCTAGCGCTAGATCGTGGGCACGTAGAAAGAATCTGGCCTAGAACCCAACCCCAAACCGACGTGGTGACGTGAGGTAGGGGAAGGAGGCCACGACATGGTCACGATTGCCAACTACTCAGCGAAAGCAGGCTCCCTCATTCTTGGGGTTGCCGGAGCGGCCGCTGGCCTGAACCTGAGTGTTCTTGCTCTGCAACCGGAGGTGCCTGGGAGCCCGGAGCAGGTTTCCATGGTTGCCGATGGCGACCCCGAGGTCATCCAGGTCGAAGTTGATGTTCCGGTGCCGGTCGGACAATTGGCCGACGAGGAAACAATGGAGGACCCAGAAACGGTAGTAGCTGGAGCCACGGCTCCAGCTACCGGTCCGGTCATGACCCCGGTTCGTGGCGTCAATCCAGCCCCTGCCCCAGCGGCTCCGAGTGCGACTCCAGCGGCCGGAGTGCCGACCAGTCCGCCCACCACCGGGGCTGCTCCCACCCCAACCAATCCGCCCACCACGCTGCCTCCCACCACCGCCCCGACCACTCCGCCCACCACCCCGGCAACAACCCAGGCTGGACCGGTAACCGAGTACCTCAGCTACTCCTTCGATGGGGTGGCTTCGATTGTGATCGCCCTTCACGACGGTGAGCGGCTGGAATTCTGGTCCGTGAATGCTCAAAGTGGCTGGGCATACCAAGTGGAGAAGGATGATGGCCGCACCGTGAAGATTGAGTTTGAGAAGGAATCTGGTGGAGAAGAACAAGAGGCGGTGTTCGAGGTCAAGATCGAGGATGGCGGCCTCCGAGTGAAGAAGGAGCTTGGTGATGACTGAACCGACTGCGTCCGAGCGCATTGAGGCCCTGAGGGCCAGACGAACCGCCGCCAGTGCGGCACCGGTTGCTGCCCCGGCAGTTCCGGCGGCACCCGTGCGTCCTGTGGCGACTTCCGCGGGGGTTGCCTCTCCTCCGGTTTCCTCGGCCCCTGTTGCTCCCGTTCCTGCGCCAACCGCCCCCAGGCCAAAGAGCAGTGCCACCACTGGGGGAGTACAAATCACTCTTCCTTCGCCGGCCAGAATGGCTGCCACTGGGGCTTCGGTGGTTTCCTTTGCAGCCATGGTCGTAGCCATGGGACCTCTCGCTTCGAGCGCAGGAGATGATTCCGACGGTTCCAGCGAGGATGCCCTGGCCTTTGCCGAGGGAACCTCGGGCTCGGTCGCGGCCCCGGTCACCCCCAACGTGGTGGTTGAGGTCATTCCGAACTACGTGGAAGTCCCTGCCACCCTGGAGGAGTTGACCGGTGTGGACAGAGCGGAAGATGCGAATGGAGCCGTCCCATTGGCCGCCGACGGGCCGGGACTTGATACTGCGGACCCCAATGTTGTCGCCGGCCCTGCTAGTCAACCAGTGCCTGTTTCCCCGTTGCCGAAGTCGGCAGCGCCAACAGCAGCGGCACCGCCGGCCACGGTGGCTCCAGCGGCGGCACCCGTTGCGCCACCGACCACAACCCAGGCCGCTCCGGCCCCTACGGCGGCGGCTCCGGCCCCCACCGCTCCTCCCACCACTGCGGCTCCGGCCCCCACCGCTCCTCCCACCACAGCGGCTCCGGCCCCCACCACGGCACCGCCTCCACCCAAGAGCGAAAAGAGCGGCTGAGGTGAGTGAGTCACAGGTGTCTGGAACCAAAACGTTTGTCGCCAGCTTTCGGGCTATGGGGAGTCCGTGTCGAATCGTGGTCAACGAGGGGGCCCGGGAGGCTGCCTTGGAGGCCCGCCATCTGATTGAGGATCTTGAGCTTCGGTGGAGTCGTTTTCTACCTCAGAGCGAGATCTCCCAGCTCAATCGTTGTGCCGGTCAACTGATGATTGTCTCCAAGGAGACCTACACCCTGATCGATCACGCCTGCGTGGCTCGGGCGGCTACTCATGGGGTGTTCAATCCCTTGATGCTCAGCCAGTTAGAAGACCTTGGATACCGCCAACCCTGGATTGATGGTCCGCCAGAGACGCGGACCGGTCGAGCGGACCAGTCACGCGCGGGGCAAGCTAACAAATCGTCAGGGGAGCAGAGTGTTGCCTGCCTGGAGGAAATCCAGCTCCTTCCCGAACTATCTGCGGTGTGCCTGCCGAAGAGAACCCAGTTCGACCCGGGTGGAATCGGTAAGGGGCTGGCCGCCGACCTTGCCACCGAGCTTCTACTGGCCAGTGGAGCAACGACAATTTCGGTCGAACTCGGCGGAGATGTTCGGGTAACGGGAAAGCCCTGGTATGGCCCTTCGTGGCGTATCGGTGTGTCTCATCCCTTCGACGATGGTGCCGAGGTGGCGGCCTTCACCCCGGACTCCGGGGCAGTGGCGACCAGTAGTCGGCTCGGTCGACGTTGGACCGTTGGCGCAGAAGCCCGGCACCACCTATTGGATCCGGGCACCGGCCGTTCGGCCGAGACCGATCTTGTCGCCTCCACCGCCTGTGCGGCCACGGCCTGGTGGGCCGAAGTTGTGGCCAAGGTAGTCCTGATTGGTGGATCAGAGGCAGCCCACGGCTGCTGGCAGGACCTTGCGGCATCGGGGATTGCCGTGACTGAAGAAGGCGATGTTCTCCAGTCGACTTTGGCACCAGCCACCCAGCTTGGTGAGACAGCCCAGCTTGGTGAGCTGGTCCAGCCCAGGCAGGAGACCGTCAGGCAAGAGACCGTCAGGCAAGAGACCGAAGAGGTGCTGGTATGAGTGAGCAGATTTGGTGGTTTGTGGCCCGGTCTGGGGGAATTGTGGCCTGGGGTTTGGTGACCCTGTCGGTTTGTTGGGGCCTGTTCTTGTCGACGAAGGCGGTGGCCAAGGCCAGCCAGCCAGCCAAGTTGTTGGATCTCCATCGGTTCCTCGGTGGCCTCTCGGTGGTATTCACCGCCCTGCATGTCGTTGGCCTGGTTGCCGACAGCTATGTCCAGTTTGGCTGGATGGAGATCCTGGTTCCATGGACCTCGGAGTGGAAGCCCACCGCGGTTGCTTGGGGCGTTATTGCCATGTATTTGTTGGTGGCGGTGGAGATCACCTCGCTGCTGATGAAGCGCATCCCTCGTTCGATCTGGCGTCAGGTCCATCGAGCCAGCTTTGGCTTGTATGTCTTCTCCACCGTGCACGGGATTCAGGCCGGAAGCGACACCCTTAACACCGGCTACCGGATGGCCATGTTGGCCTCGGTGAACGTGGTTGCCTTCTTGACCATCATTGTCATCCTGGCTCACCGCAAAGATGCGGCAAGCAAGGATGCGGCAAGCAAGGATGCGGCAAGCAAGGCCGCGGTGGCTGGCAAGGCGGCGATGCCTGTCCAAAGGGTGACGGTCTCCGCCTGATCCGGATCGAAATTGGTCAACGATGTGACCACCGCTGGCTGGCAGAGTCATGAATACGGAATGGCGGGTCGGCGTCCTCGGTTGAATGCGCCATGGCCTCAAATACGTCAGCATGTCAGCCCTCCCCCGACGACACCTGGCACAAGATTCTTGAACCAGACGAGCTGCCCGAAGGCCGAGTGGTGAGCGTGACCATTGGTCACGAAAACCTGGCGGTGACCAACCACAACGGCACCTACGGGGCTTTGCACAACGCTTGCCCCCACCAGGGCGGCCCGTTGGGTGAGGGCTCCATCGAGAACGGGCTGCTCCGCTGTCCGTGGCATGGCTATGACTATGACCCAACCACGGGCCAGTCGCCGCCACCCTTTGATGACGCGCCATCGTGCTTTGCCGTCGATGTTCGAGATGATGGGGTGTACGTCTCGCTACCGCCGGAGCTTCCCCGAGAACGCACGGTGTCCGATGTCCTGGTGGAAACCATGACCAACTGGGGTGTCGACACGGTGTTTGGCATGGTCGGGCACTCCAACCTTGGCTTTGCCGACGCGCTGCGTGAGGCCGAGGAGCGAGGTGATCTGCGCTACGTCGGTGTTCGCCACGAGGGAGCGGCGGCCTTTGCCGCCACCGCCTACGGCAAGCTCACCGGGCAACCGGCCGCCTGCTTCGGCATCGCTGGTCCGGGGTCGACCAACATGTTGACCGGTCTGTACGATGCCAAGGTTGATGGTTCTCCGGTGTTGGCTATCTCGGGTCAGGTTCCGTCCAAGGTGCGCGGCCGGGGAGCGTTCCAAGACGTCGACCTGGAGGGAGCATTCAAGGATGTTGCTCGGACATCGACCACGGTCTTTGCCCGTTCGGATCACGCCGAACTCATGACCCTGGCCTGCAAAACGGCCCTGGTTGAACGAGATGTCACCCACCTGGTGATTCCCGATGAGGTTCAGGACATCGTGAGTGATGCCTCTGCTGGCAGCCCAGCGGGTCGAACCGGTAGCCGACTAATCGTGCCACCGTCCGAGGCGTTGGCCGAGGCCGTCGCTGCCATCGGCAAGGCCAAACGGCCCCTGTTCGTTCTTGGCCAGGGAGCTCGAGCCGAACGTCAGGCCGTTATCGAGCTGGCCGAACAACTTGGCGCCCCGATGGTGACGACCTTCAAGGCCAAGGGCATCGTGGCCGATTCGCATCCGCTGGCTTGTGGCGCGCTGGGGCGCAGCGGAACCCCGGTCGCTTCTTGGTTCATGAATGAGAGCGACCTGATCGTGGCCTTTGGCGCATCGTTCTCGAACCACACCGGTATCTCGCCCTACAAGACAACCGTGCAGATTGACGACGACCCCATGGCCTTGGGGAGATTCCACCCGATCGACGTTGGGGTGCAGGGCAATGTCGGGGTGACGGCCAAGATGCTCGGTGAGCGCTTGACCAGCGAGAAG
>JAUTBV010056991.1:0-20087 GCA_032361325.1 Lepetodrilus fucensis
CCCCCCTCCCTCCTCCCTCTCAATCTCCACTACTCCGATAAGAAGAGCTACAATAGGATCATGATCAAATTATGTTTGGGGCCATGTCGTAACATCTTCTATTATGTAGTGTGTTGTTCGCATCATCACGGAAGAGACACATGATCGGTACAATTTGTTATGCAATCTTATTCTATCATTTCTACCCATCAAGGATGGTGCAATGATGATTGTGTTCAGACTATGGAAGTAAAGGTTCAGAGTTTGAATCCAATTGGGAAACCTGGTATCTTTCCCTATAAAAGGTGTTATAAGATGCAAAATAATATAGAGTTATCACCCTTTATTCAATGACCCCAAAAACAACATGCAATTTGTGAAATGTTTGACTTAATCTTGAATGTGGATCTAAGCTCTAATTCAAATAATCAATCAATCTTTGATATATATACACCATGATTCAAATTGTGTGGTTATTATGGGGTTTCCTTCCCTCATAAGCAAGTCACCACAAGATCACTGAAGCAGTCGCTCACTGATGTTGAAGTTTGCCTGACTGGGTACATGATTATTGTTAGATTCAGACATGTTAGTCAGACATTATCTGACCATATGAGTAGCCATATCATACGTTACATATCACATCTGACTGATTAGACATATCAGACTTGTTACATATCACATCTGACTGATTAGACATATTAGACTTGTTAGACAGATAGACTTGTTAGCCATATTGTTAGCCAGACAAATCAGACTTGTTAGCCACAATTGTAAAGTGGTTATCTGGGTGTTTAACCCTGCCGTAATGTCAGCAACATTTATTTACACTTGAATGCAATCTAGATCGCTGTACATCGGTTCACTTGTGCCTCATTGATATGAGAAGAGGAAAAAGCCCAAATGGATTCTTTTCTTGAACAGATGGTTTCTTAATGGCTTGTTTAAAAAAAAAATAAGAGTCCTTTTTGGTTCACTAGGCTTCAAATAATTTGAAAAAGCAATATAGTTTATACCTTCAGGCAGCTGTTTCCTAGTGTTCCCTTAATGGGTCACTTCTGTTGGGAAGATATTGTCCAAGTCGAAGTTTTTGTTGAATAATACTCTAGACTGTTATCCATAAATTACCGACCTTGTTTATGATGTGACACTTTGCTCGCTGGCAGTTACTTAACCTCCATCGTAGCTGCGGTCTAGTTCGACAGCATGGTGAATAACTTTACATTAATTTGATATTATTGGCTGGGATTGTTAAGAAATGTGACAAAATGCACATGTAAAATTTGATTACATCTTAATGTGATTGTATAAAAAGAGGGAATGTGTTGTTCAGTGTTGTCAGATTAACCTGATATGATCCAGATATTGAACAGACAAAGAGGCGTACTATTAGTCTCTGGAAGAGTTCGCCAATAAAATGTTCGCATTACACCGTTGTGGGAATCTTGGCTGTGGTGTCGATTGTGTGGAAACGTATTCCCCAGTTTGGACCGTGCATTAATCTCTGTGGCTAATATGATAGTGATAGCCTTTGAATCATTAAAGCATTTAGCGAGAATTGCATGAAGTAAACGTGTAAACTCGTGATACGAGCCCTGGCGTTGTGCCGTCGTTGTGCCGTCCATGTTCCGTCAATACGTGGGTCGTGGCACGGCACTTAGCTCAGGGATTATCAATGCGAAGAACTGGGAGGAGGAGAGGGAATGGGGGGAAGGGGGTAGGCCCCCCCCCCCCCCTGAACAGTTGGGGGGAAACGACGGACTGTCCCTCCCTGGGTCCGAAGAATACAAGTGTTTGAGAAGGATGGTGGGTCCATTTCTCCACGCACAGGGGTTACAGGGTCTTCTCCGGGGAGACCAGAGGGAGCAGTTAGTGGATGAAAAGGGTCTAGATGTAAGTCAGGAGTGGTTTGAGCCGAGGAGAAAAAAAACCCTGGTGCTTCTCAGTACAACCCCGTATCTTCAAAGGACTCATGTGATCGGGGCATAGGGGTGTTGACGGGCTAACGGAGGATATGAATTGAATATACGTGATATACTAGCTGCGTGGATTGGCGGGGAGGGGGGTGGTGGGTGGTGAAAAATTTGATGTTTGTTGTTGATTGTCATATGGAATCTGGTAAAATAATATACTCATATGGTATTATTGAAATTGTTCTAAGTAGAGGTATTTTGTTTATAGATTGCCAATGTCAAATGTATTAAACTACATGTATGAGTCGTCACCTATTGGTGAAAGATTCCCGCTGTGACGTAAAACAATAATTCATTCATTCATTCATAAATGTATGAATTTCTTTACAATTTTCCAGTGTTATAATCTTTTATGATTCTGTCATTACTATGTCATATTGTATAATTGACCTAATGAAGAAATATGGCTTTGAGTTGACGTGGGCAGTTATTTTAATATATTTGAATATATTTACTGCTGCAATAAGGCACTGGTTGTTATTTTGTGTGTCTTCACCTTCAGATGTAGAAACTTCCAGTACCGTCATTATGTTGTCGCAAAGGTTATGAAAATAGGTGATTTCATCACAAAACATAGTCGAAACGAACCGTAAAGTCGAAACCACTGGCCTGTGTACGTTAAAGCCAGTAAGCCTCCCAACAGGCTTGCTATGATGAATACAAGATTCCCATTCCTAAACCCGTCATATGATACCCATTGTGAACGGGCTCGGAAGATAAACGTGTATTTGTGGAAGTGATCTTAGCAGCAGGAGCTGGGTACAGAAGAAGGGGAATTAACTCTGTTGGTCTGTGCCTGACTGGTGCATGATGGGAAGGAAATGTACCCTCTGAATGCATCTTCGATGGTGGCCGTAGTCTCATAATAGGCACCATGCTGCTTACTAGGCCCATCCTAGCGCTGTATGAATAGAACTGTATCTGGTAGCTGTATGTATCGCAGTGATGGTTTGATGTATGAGTAGCATGGAGAGGATGTATCGGCTATTGGTTTGATGTACGAGTGACATGGAGTGATGCAAAGTGATATGGAGTGACATGGAGGACCATGGTGGGGATACACACTCCCTGCTCTGGTCTGACCTTTTCAACACACATCCAATACAATTTAAGACTGAAATTCATATTCTCGATAATGCGCCACTGTGAGTGGTTAAATGGAAATAAAGTTCATTGAATGAATTTGATTGTAGAGCATTCTGTAGCAAATATCAACTAAGTGTCATGAAGAGCAACACACAATTTTAGAAATCGGGGACAAAATGTTTTCAGAATGTTGCGTAGCATATGGGTGAAATATTCCCGCAAAGATGTAAGGTAACAATTCTTTCAGTTGGAACGCCTCATCTTTGAATTGTCATCTTATCCCTATATGGGTAAAGCAATAATTTAATACTAAATTAATGATATTGACTCCTCAAATGTCTTTTTATTTTAATTTAAATTTTAAAAGTATTTTTCTATTGTAAACAAAAACCACAGTAAGCATCTAACCTTTAACACTTTATATTTTATATACAATACAGTAGATAAACTGAATGGCATTAACCACTTCATTGCTAATTAGAAAAGCAGGTGAGGTCAATTCAAGATGGTCTTGTTTCAATAATGTAACGTTAAACCATTGATTCATCTCGAAAGTGATTAGTAAATTCTAAGGGAGGGTGGGTTGTTTACTTTTCATGAAAAAAAAAGTACCTAGAATCCAGGATTGGGGCATGAGGGCAGATGTTGTGTCAATGAGGTCTGTATTTCTCTTCAATATTGTCCTGGCAGACAAACAAGGTTATGCTTGCTACATTAGCCTCCCATCTGGTAACCAGCGTAAAGAAATTCCTCGCTCAACAATTATTCTGGCTTTAAATTAGCTGTTTTTGTCAGGGTATCTATTGCGGCACAGAGTAACGGATCTCTGAGAAAAAATGTCTGCCACATTGAAAAGAAAAAGTTACCTTCTAACTTGATGGGGAAAAACAGTCATTTATTTACATTTGTCTCTGTGGTTTTCAAAATGGCTGACAGGTATCAGTTGGAGATCCATCTACTGCATGCTGGGATGGAGATGTTGTTGCGTGGAATCTGTTCTGCGTGTGCCGAAGGAAACGACACACCTAGCTTTTTCAGATTTGAGTGATGTTTTCGGAAATCTCCTGTACAATACGGGTCTAAATATTTAAGAGATTTTGTTTTCATTTGTACTGGTTCCATTCATTTGATCTTGATTGTAATAAAACATTACTATTGTAATGTAACCATCTCCAATATCTTAATTGAAAGTCTGTTTTTCTTCAGTAATAATCATGCTGTGACAATTACGCAAAAAGTAAATGCTGTTTAATCTTTATTTGCTGAATTATCTTCGGAGGCTAACATTGGATTCTTTCTAGACCCCTGGTAGCGCTTTGTTTTGTAGCTTCAACTACTTGAAGTATGGCAGTCATTATGTGGCTGGGCCCAGAATATGTTCAGAATTGAAACTGTATGAAATATGTCTGAGCTTTTCATGTGTGTAGGCAAGTATTTATGTCTGAGATTACATCCCAGACCTATGGAGCTGCCCCTGTTTGGATAATTTATGGTATTGACTGCCAACAGTTAGTTCTTATAGGCAGTCAGTGACACCATGAGTTATTGGAACCAATGTGTCAAACTTGTAGTGTGCTATGAATGAGTCACACTATCATTGGTCAAATGCAAGAAGTTGTTGGAAATTTAGAGTGAATGTGTCGTATTGGATAGTATACTATCATTAGCAAGAGAACGAGTCACACTATCATTGGTCAATCAAAGAGTCACACTATCACTGGAAAGAATTGATGGGCCACATTATTATTGAAAAATAATCAGCGAGTCACACTATCCAGCACACTATCACTATCATTGAGAAGAGTCAATGAGTCACATCTTAAATAGGCATAAGGAATAGCAAGGTCCACCCACCCACCTTCATGTACCACCCAAACTCCCTGTACCACCCAACCTTCATGTACCTACCAACCTTCTTATACTACCAGACTTCCTGTACCACCCAAACTTCCTGTAACACCCACCCACCTTCCTGTACCACCCAAACTTCCTGTACCATCCAACATTTTGTACCACCCACTTTCATGTACCACAGCATCACACCCGGCCCTGTTCCACAGACCGATCATAGTGGTACATGAGTAATAGCTCCCATGTTAACATATGAGACTTGCGACTCTGTACAATGGGGCACCTGGCTACTAATACCCCACTGTGCGTTGATCATCATTAAGAAAGTTTGACACTTTGACATCCAGACCCACACCACCGCAGTAATATGACTAAAGTCTTTCAGGTATTTTCAACTGATTTATTGTTATTTGAGGATCGGCTGGACAGTCCAGGGAGAACAGTGGCAGTAAACTACTGGGGGCATATTCTCGAAACGTACTTACGAACTTCTTAGTCTAAGAACAGTTTGTAGCCATACTATAAGAATCGCTAAGATTGTCCTACGATCGTAAGATTTATTTTTGAGAATAGGCCCCCTGGTGCTGCACTGACTGTCCAGGACTGTCCATGATTGTCCAGGACTGTCCATGATTGTCAGTAATAGATTACTGGTGGAGATTTGAGCTTGAATAGGACAACGCTCTGGCTACTAGCTGCGGCACCTCTGACAAAGCCACGGTCCCTGGTAACTGGATCAAGCCAGTGTTATTATTGGAAGGAAATCTCTGTGAAAACATTGTCTGCATTAAAAGTGGACATCAGCAATATTAGATGTCTTATCAAACATTTGCGTCTGAGGAGGGGGATCTTGGGGGGAAGTCGGTCGGATAGACAAACATGAGCAGCAGGTCTGAGGGTGGGTTTGTATGTAAGTGGGCCTACCTGAGAGTGGGTTTCTATGTGAGTCTATCTGAGAGTGGGTTTCTATGTGAGTCTATCTGAGAGTGGGTTTATAGGAGAGTGGGTCTATAGAAGAGTGGGTTTGTTTCTGAGTATCTGAGGGTGGGTTTGTATGTGAGTCGGCCTATCTGAAAGTGGGTTTCTATGTGAGTAATCGTCACAAATGGGTGAAAGATTCCCGCAGCAACGTTAAACTCCATATTCACTCACTCACTATATGTGAGTAACTGAGTGGTTTTATACAAGAGTTGGTCTATATGAGGGTGGGTTTGTATTTGAGAGTATCTGAGGGTGGGTTTATACAAGAGTGGGTATATATGAGGGTAGGTCAGATAGACCCGCATAGAAACCCACTCTCAGATAAATCCACACAAAGGTACTTTCAAACATAAACCCACCCTCATATAAGCCACTCTTGTCAAAACCGACCCACAGATATACATGTACTCGCATATAAACCCACCCTTAGCACCAGCAGCCATCCATTATTAATCAATACCTTTATATTTACCATAGCTTCACACAACCCATGTAGATAAGTGTAGGTGCTCATAAGCTGAGGTTTGTGATTCACGCAAAGCCACAGTAGCTGGATAAAGTTTCCTACGTGTGTTTACGAAGACGTATGATCTGGGAAATAATGGTTGCATACAACATCTGTTGTTGTACCTTCCAGACTTCAAATGCATTTCTAACAGTCCAGAAAGCACTGCGTGAATCCGGAAGACAATGGTATAACGGTCGTCGGATTTGGTGGGCATACGATTTGGCGGCCATACCTGAATATTTCAGAAGTGTTGATTGGAACTGTCAGAAATACATCCAGGTGTGTGTATAATTAGACATACATGACATGATGAGGAACAAAGAAGTTTTATCAAAGGAAATAAAATACTTATTTTTCTTTGATGTTAAAAACATTATAACGGCTATAGCAGAGATAGTAGGATTCCCAAAGCTCATAGGAGCGCATTCATACCTCTGATCTTGCTCAAAGAAAGATAATTCTGCAAAGGATTGGACAAAAATAATGTCATTAAATGGTTTTCTTTACAAAGGATCTGAAGTTCTTTCAGATACAAGTATGTACAAACACGCTCCAAATGAGCAATGCTAATTTTTCAATAGTTGACATTTGTCAAAGAAACTGTTTTTTACTAAACATTGTGAATATCAAAGATGATATTTTTCTATACATATTAAGTCAATTATCGTAATTTTTACGTAAACTATTTGTTAATGTTGCCTAGCACACAATGCTGTATCTCAAGATACTCAGAGATATTATCAGCTTGTGATAACAGCAGTTCTGTTATGCTGCAAGACTCGATGACAGCTCTCAAGTTTACGTTTGTGATTAAAATGGCTGTACACTCTCTCGGGGTGAAACAGAGAAATGAAATTCTTGTTGGCGTTGACGATTAGCTGATGTTATTTTTTGCGCATATTTATCTCGGACATATCAAAGATTGTCACAACTGCTGTTAAATTAACATCATTGGTGATGCAGAGTTTGGAAACCTCAAGTGAAATGGAGAAATTAAATTCTTGTTGGCATTGACGATTAGCTGATGTTATTTTTTGCAGAACATTTATCTCGGACATATCAAAGATTGTCACAACTGCTGTTAAATTAGCATCATTGGAGAAGCAGAGTTTCGAAACCTCGGAGGAAAATTGCCCCGAAAATTCCAGTATTATCATCCTTGAGAGTTTTTATGATGCCTGCTGCCTGCATAGCTTTGAAGCACATTTACTGGAGCCATTTTGAGTAGCAGTACCTCTTGAAATGTTCTGTTCAGCCAATCGTGAAGTAGTTTGAAGCCCAGTTATCTTCTCTTCAGGAACTCTTCATAGTCTTTGACATATTTACCTTCTGTTTTGGCTTCCGCTGATCAAAAATATCGTCCAATGGCTGCGTCCCTGTGAGGACACTCTGTCGTCTTTTATTGCGACATAACCGCAGTACGAGCTTTTTACGATATTGCAGTTATGGTAGTGAATTATATTCACATATGTTTATAGAAACAGCCACACTTTGAAGTGTGTGCTAAAATGAGCAGTTGGCGAGGTTGTAAGCAAAACTAGGATTTAAGCTTCTTCTCGTGGGGCACTTTTGTTCTTCTGTTAAGACAGCTTCTGATGATATCTCCGCGTTCTGTTCATCTCCGCTTTCTGTTCGATCCCTCAAAAGCTGTTTATCTAGTCTTGTGATCATTACACGCTAAGCTCGTTAACTTCTTTGCTCAAATGTAAACTAATTATGGCTGAGGACTAAACAAATCTCTGGTATGCTCCTTGGTAATTAGCCTATAGGATTCATGATATTCATATTTTCATGAAAATGTTCATTTTCATATGAACAATCGTACATATTTCGTTGATATTGGAACATGTTGAAAGGCTCTATGAGTAATAGTATTGTAATGTGCAAGAAACGGAGCATAGAAATTTACCATTTATTAATATCCTACATCATGCATCCTATGCTTTTATAGAACATATCCTGAATGCTATGTCCTGTATCAGACGGTCCTATGTCCTATGTGTCCTTATTATCCTATGTTATCCTTGGTCCTGCTGTACAAAATGGCGCCACTCTAATGTATCCGTAACTCCAGCCTTGTAGTCGATGGCTGATGTTGGAGTTAGGGTTACCTTAGTGTTGTGCTGCTTTGTACAGAAGAGTCCTGGGCACCATTTCACGAAGCTTTCGTATGCATGTAGTGCTCTCATAGTGGTGTTACAGATAAACAAATAATATATCCTATGTTCTATATCTTACACATTATGCATCTTTTATCCTATCTGTCTACCCTGTGTAATTACTATGTCCTATGAAATGGTGCCCATTATCCTATGTTCTATATCTTACACCTTATGCACCTTTTTATCCTATCTGTCTACCCTGTGTAATTACTATGTCCTAAGGAAAATTTGCACTACAAAAGAACTGGAAAACACTTACTTTTTTTTAAACTCCAAACCTAAGTTATGTGGCTTACCACTATATATGTCTGCGTAAACAAAGCTAAGTAAGATTTCACGTTTTTCACGTAAGCCATTTACGATTGAACTTAAGTGCGTGGCAATAATAACTTCCAAGTATATCTTTGTTTAAGAAAGCAGTGTTTATCCCTGCTAAGCAGTTGTCAGTCTGTCTCCACAATAGGCAGGGAGTTACCAGTCGTACATATTCCATCGCCATACAGATAGGTTTACTTTTTGTTTACTTTCTGTTTACATGTTCTTGTGAACTCGTGGGGTTTGTTTACTCAAAGTCCTGGGTACAAAACTATTCATCGGCACTTTTCTAAATTTGTCGGTTGGAGAGATAACTTTTTCTTCATGATTTTCTAGAAATAATTAGAATTGAAATGCATCATAATTTATATTAAAAAAATTAGAGTGCTATCATGGGTGTTTTCATTACAATTTTTCTTCATGATTTTCTTGAAAGAAGCAGAATTTGCACCTATATTTTTAAAAGAGAAATAAGTGTTATCTTAGTGATATGTTTATGATAGTAGGCGAACTTATAATAACTAAATTAGATCATATCTCTAAATTATATATGGTACCAGTTGTCACTGTATACCAATAAACATGAAATAGCCTGCTATTTATCTTGTGCAGTCTGGCATAGATGAACATGGCCACGTTTCTTTTCTGATGCACCGAGTATATTTTGAGCATTTGTAAATGCTGTTATGGTCACACACAAGCACCGTTTGAACCTTGTTTACATCCTTTCCTAGCCGAGGCTGTTCTTAGCGACATTGAAAATATCGAAGATTACGTTATATTTGTACATGGGTCATAAACAAAAACAGATGTTGATTTTTGAAGAAAAATCCAAAGAAATATATATAAAGTTAACAATAGGTTACTATACAGTTTACGGTATTTCAACAGTACAGACAACAAGAAGTTAAATGCGTATAATACGTAGTATATATTATTTATTGGATATTGGATACATATGTACGACTTTAAAGGGAAATAAATATTGTTTAAATAAAAATAATTACAGGAACAGCCCCTTTAAAAAAATGTGACTGCATTTCAAAACTGGTTGTGAATTGTTTTGACTAGAATTGGATGACTGGTAATGCGTAATGACAGCTTGTCATTATACAAGAGTGGCATGTGACATGTTTATAAGCAAACAGCATGTACATATCCTGGGAATTCAAATGTGCTGCTATCTGACCTGTTCCAGATGCAACCTTGAATGGCCTGTTAATGAGGACAGTTAGTTATGGTAGAATGTAATTTTTAAATTTTGAGAATTAGTAATATAGAATGTTATGAAAACATTCTTTATCGGTTACAATGTTTTCTAAAAGAAATATACGAACATGATGCGCTGTCTTGGACTCTGTACCCAGCAGGTGTTTGCAGGTTTACTGCAACATTCAGTGCCATTATGTCACAGGTTTCCTCCTGCCTTAAACTGACAACCACATTGTTTTTTAAAGTACATATATAAAATGTTGATTAAAATAAATGCCTTTCCATTATTTGTTAGGTACAATGTGAATATTGCAAAAATGTTAAACAATGCTAGATAATTATTACCAACAGTTTGTTAGACATTGTTGGTTATTCACAAACATACCAGACTATGTTTGCTACCATTTTTTTTAACATCAACCTTAATGATATATCATTATGTGTGGGACTTAGTTTAATAAATCTTTATTCATTTATTCTGCTTTAATTTAATCCTCTCCCTGCTGAAGGCGAGTTAACTTGGCCGATCACATGCAGAGATAGAACACTTTGATTTTATTCAGCAGGGAGATGGTTAAGGAACATAATACATAGATGGGATTACGCTTTTTAAGACAATACTCTTTCTGCTTTCAAACAGAGATGTCCTGTTGTAAATAGACAATTATCAACACGACATATTTAAGAACTATTGATAAACTGTTCCTACCAGAGTTTACCCAAGACTTTGGTACACAGACTCGAAGGATTGTGTGCGTCTATCATACGGCTGCGCGCATGAATGAAGTTCTTCCGCAAATGTTATTACGACTTTCTCAATGAGTGTTATCCGCAATCGCGAGACGAATGTCTGAATGAACAAGCCAAGGTCCCCATTCAGTTCACTTAGTGTTGCCTTGCAGTAAACTCAAACTTGACGACACAGGAATATTTACTGAAGGAATGAGGAATATTTGCTGAAGGAATGAAAGTCCAGCAACATGCCATCATTCACATGAACAACTTGGAAGTTCACTGACCTTGCCAAATTTACCTGGTGACCTTGTAAATATTGAAAAATTACGGGATTAATTTTTAATGTTGTTCATGCTGGGATGTTTTTTCTTCTGATTTCGTATTTGTCCTCAAAGTACGATGAGATAAAATAAGTATTGTGGGTTTCCTCTTGCCATAAACTGACAAGCTGTGATATAAGTGAAAGAATATCGACAGTGGCTTTAAAGCACAATTAAAAATATATTTAAAATAAAATATGATAAAAAGTCAGTTAGAATTGGTGGTACACAAAATTCAGTTTGCTGTTTGGTAAAATTAGAGCAACCATCTACGGTTACACTAAATTATTTAAAGTTCTACAGTTTATTCCATTACATGCATCTTGATTGTTGCTTGTGTCGAGACAACCTGTAACTACAATGTTCTCTATTTTGTTTCAGGAATTATCAATATGTTTAGAAGATCGCGAGACTGGTTTTCCTTTGAGGGGTGAGTACAGAATATTTTGTAAAATATTATTTTTTATTTTTTGCTCCATTTTGCACATACATTGGCATATTAACATCATGTAAAATATTGAAATAAATACAGAATATTTACAGCCAGCTGAACATACAGAATCTTGTTCATTATTCACCAATTATATAGTGTAATAACTACAGTATTGTAATAACCAACAATAAGCTCATTGTACATGACATTATTATAAGAAGTCATTACGTTTACTTCGTATGGACATCGACTAACGATTCTGTAACATGTCATATTCCATAACTTTTCATAACAAGAATACATTCAGGTGATATGTTTTTAATCCGATGACAAAACACGACATGCCAGGTATATTTGATTAACCGGTATTGCACAAACCAACAATAATGTCACTAATTGCAATCGTATCTCACCCCAGTGATATATTACATGGTATACTGACATAACTGGCAGATGCCAGTTGCTTAATGGCTGAAGAGCTTCTCAAGAGCTCTATGATGTAACACCAGTTGACTGAAGTTCCTTTCAATCACTGCAATGTTTGCAGTTGACCAAGAGGCTGGGAATATTGGGGGGGGGGGGGGGACCATGGGGGGTTGGAGGGTCGGTTTTTCAAGAGCTCAGGCTCAGCTGATACTGAAGCCTGTGTAGGGTAATTTACTAACAATGGGGTTATTTTTAGGGAGGATTGCGGACTATGCTGGTCCCTCTGGGGGTCGTTTTTGCATCAAACTGGCTAACGCAGAAAGTTACTTGAGGAATAAGAAAGGATTGCTACTCAGAGACCAGCTAAACCCGGAGGAAATTAAATGTTCATGTGTAAATGCTTTGCGACATGCTTTTAGATTTATGTGGAAATTTTAAAAGGGTAAAAGGCGAGAGTAATGTTCTCGGTAAATAACAATCAAAGTTGTACTCATGTTGGGAATTAAGCTTAGGAGCATTCAGCCCTTGATGAGCATAAAATAATTTAGTGCCAATTATGAAGATGTTTATGATCAGCTTAATTCACCGTGTCTCGGCTCATTTAGTTTATTGCATAATAAAACAGAAGTTGAGGTATGAGATCCACATGGTTTTATTACAAACTGTTGCACCAGCTAACAAAGAATGCCTGTATTAAAAAAACACACACACACACACACACACACACAAATATAAGATATGTATAAAAACAAATCTGTAACCAGGAGTATGGTTACAAATAGAAAATTTCTTATTAAAAATATTAAGTCTTGTTAATTTACAAATAATACTATTTTATGTCCATGAACCAAATATTTTACAGACATATTCATATATAATAATTATATTTCTGTACTTTCGTATAGGCCTTTCTGTAGTTGTACACTCCCCATATTAGCCAATTATTTTTAATTTAATTTTTTTAAATTGCAGTTTAGAGCTGGATTCAAGATTCTTTCACTTATATCTCAACATGTCATTTTAGGACAGGAGGAAGCCCGCAACGTTCATAACACCGCATTAGCCGATTAGTCCATGGATTCACATTGCCACCTCCCTGTTAACCCCTGCCAGGGTATTTCACTCTAATATTAATATAACCTGGAAGTTGCCATATCCTTAATTAGTTGTAGTTTAAATTAGCTGGAGGCAGCCATTATACAGGGCTCAACATATTTATTCAGAAAATGGAACGTATTACTTTAAAAAATATATATATACATGTATATATTAATTAATTATTTTTTTTGTCTTGACATTAAATTGTAATTGGTTCTCGGTTCAAACTCATTACTAATTCCATTGCATCCATTTATCGTTAGACTCAACCAAGGTCTGTTAAACTCAATATGGCTGCATTTTTTTAATGGTTAGTCTAGGCTCCCTTGGTCTTGTATCATCATAATCAAGGGATGGTGCTATAATCTTGGTATGGATATTGCGGGTTTCCTTCTGGTCTAAACTGACAAGTTGTGATATATGTGAAATGATCTTGAAAGTGGTTCTAAACCCCAATTTATATATATTTTTTTAAATTTTTGGTCCATATATTGTGTAGAGAGCATGTACACATAATATGGCATCTGACCGCGAGATTACAAAATATTTTGAGTACAATTTCATGCTCAAGCTGAAATTTTAAACGATTTTTGAACATAGCTGAGTTGAGTACGAAATCTTACTCAAATATTTTTCGTAATCTCGGGAACTGGTGTAGATTATTTCAATTGGAAATTCTCTATTGTTCGTTGGATCGGTTCTTTAATAGGCACTTAATAATTTACTTTTTATTTAATTTTCCCCGTGAGCTGTAGCCACAGATGACTGGCTGGGTGGCAGACACTTGTAGGAAGTTATTGTATGCGTGTCCTCCAGATTCGCCTCATCCCAATGAGTCCGTAAAGCATTAACTGCAGCATTCTATGATCACAGGAATATTTATGACATTGATGGTGTAATATCCATAAACAATCATTGTGGAATGAGAGGAGCATGAGGTGGAGTGTGAGTCACAGGGGCAGTGGATGCTGTGGGGAGAGAGAAGAGGGAGAAGAGAGAGGGGAGGGAATAGTGTGGGGAGGGAGGAGAGAGAAGAGAGAGGAGAGATAGAGAGAGAAGAGAGAGGGAGAGAGAGAAGAAAGGGAGGGAATGGTGTGGGAAGGGAGGTGAAAGGGAGAGAGGAGAGGAGGGGAGAGAAAGAGAGATAGGGAGATAGAGAGAGGAGAGGGAGAGAAGAGGAGAGAGAGAGGAGGGAATGGTGTGGGGAGGGGAAAGAGAGGAGTGAATGGTTGGGGAGGGAGGGGAGAGAGAGGAAGGAGGGAGGGAGATAGGTGGAGGAATGAGGAAGGAGAAATACAAAAATAATATAAGAGAGAAAAGGCTGGGGATATGGGGAGAGAATGAAGGAGGGAGAAAGTAAATAAAGGACAAGATGGAAGGAAGAGGAAATAATTAAAGACGGAGGAGAGAATGAGGGGAGATATATAACACAGAAAGAGGGCAAATGGGGAGATGAGATAGGAAAGAAGATTGAGGTCTGTTAACAACGTTATTTATTCAAGAAACATGACAGTTTTATTCAGCAATTCATAATTATGAAATAATCCAGGTTCACAATGAACCCAAATGACTCCAGTGGATATCCTAACATCCCATTGATTCCAGTTGACTCGAGTCAGTCCGTTATGAATGTCATCAAACCCTGATCATCATAGTGTTAAAGCAAAAACTATGGATGTGTCCTTGCAGCGGATGTCGAATTGGCACATCCCATACACTCCAGCATCCATATCTTATCTGATGAAGTATAGGGGGCAATATTATTTCCACCCAAAGCATATAATTAGTATAGAAAAACATGAAAACACAAATGATTTGAGATTCTTTGAACCCACTACCTTGTTGGATCACATGCTCTTCTGGTCCCCATTCCACAGAAAGATTGTAGCGCTATGAGAATCGTAAATTTATGTTCATGTTTAGGAACTACAACTCTCGTAGCACTACGATCCTTCGGTGGAACAGGACCCAACAGGACCCAGGACATCTATAGATGTTTATTTATAGACGAAGGTTATGTGAAACAATGCAACCGTTAAACAAAACATGTCAGTCATTGTTGCCATTAAAAATGTATAATGATGTTATTTTATTCACCATATACACAGTTTATATTATTGTTGACAAAATGGCTGAACAATTATCAGAAGTATCAACTTAATACCACATCAAAGCAAATCCAGATAACGTTTTCCAAACCACTTTGACGAGATTTAATATATTTCGAGCTCCAATAAGCAACACTTCTCCGCCTCGTAAGACGCAACAGTTCCGCATATAAATGGTTCCCTCGACACGATTGGGAGCATCTGCCAATGTCATTATTGTTTTCGGCATTTCGAAAAGCTGAAATATCGTAATTCAGAAGCCCGGATATCAGCAAGGGCACGATAATGGGAGACACATCCAACAGGGTTGGTTTGAAAGGGATATCCTCTGTTGAAATATAAAATTACACTTTGATGGCACTGTATATTTCTGATAGATGGCGCTTCATCTACATGAGACTTCCTGTCTGTAAATTGAGTCCCATCCTCTGGATCATTCACGGGAGGTATTTTGGTAAAAAGCTGCAGAAATGAAATGTTTTGGAATACGTTTTGTCATTTATTTATAGCTGTTGTGCATTGGGTGGCATGAAGAGTCAACATCGGACATATTTGATTTCTCCCTTTAGGAATAATATGGTTTCATTTAAGTAAATACAAACCTTTTGCCATGTTGGGTGAATATGGATATTGGATGAAGTTGAAAACTAATTTATTATCTATATCATTTAGTATGGACATGCAGACTATTATAAGACTTGGTAGAAGTCGATATCAAATGTAACCAGGGAATTTGTGGTTATTTTAGCTTTTGCCAAATGTGTGAAATATGTTTGGTTAATGTAAACCTTTACCTTGAAGTTATACATATCCTTGTATTATACAAAATGTATACAATGTATACAATCGACTTTTACAAACGTCCATTTAAATATGCATGTACCAATATGTTCTAATCTGCTTTTATTTTTTAAAGTAATCTAGTCTGATATCCAATTGTTTGTTTGGTGTCCAAACTACGACATTGCACGCGAGCGGGACAGATTCTGTTGATAAATGTTTAATTTATTTCCATTTTCCAATAAACTAAGTCAATATTACAGGAATCCATGTATAATAGGTCGTCGATTCTACAACCCATTATCCCCGCCCCGAAGGAAGTGTTTGTCGGTGCTGTCTGGCATTGTGGGATATCTGTTGCATTCTGGGATATCGGTGTCACGTACAGATCTTCCTGATGGCGTAATGCATTTGTAATAGTTATCGGATGTTTGTTTACTTGTAGCCGGCAGATTGTCAGGTTTATTTGACTTTGTGCAAAGATAATGCACAGATAATGCACAAGTAGTGCACAAATAGTGCATTCCATCCCTGGGTAGGGAATCTTAGAGTGGGTTAACCCTTAAAACAGCCATTTTCTGGATTGTCCAGTTAATTAGATAATGTGAATTTGTTACAGTTAATTAGATAATGTTAACCCATTACTGACATCCATTGATTAATGATGTACTTTTAAACTTCTCCCTGTTGAATAAAATAAAAGTGTTCTATTTCTGAATGTGGTCGAGCAACTTAAGTCACCTTCAGCAGGAAGAGGGTTAAACAAGAGAATGGAAACGGTGCCATTGAATGGAACATGTGTTCATAATGTTGTATTAAAATGGGAATTAACATGTAAGTGGTTAAAGGTGATTTGGTACTAACGACTACCATTTATTTGATTATCAAGAAACTGTTTAGATGGCAGGTCATGTATAGTCTATTTATACAAGTTTGTATTAAAAGTTGCATTATTTATGGAACATTGAAATACTTTGCGTCAGGCAGAAATATTCTGGTGTTAGAAGTGTTTACTTCCCTTTAACCCTCTCCATGCTGAAGACAACTGATATGCCCTAAAGGGCATTGCTTGTGCCTAATCCAGCAGGGAGAGGGTTAATTAACAAATAACAGAATATAATTATTTTATTTATACGAAAACTAACAATGTGTGCATTGTGAGACAATGAAACATGATAATACTTTCCTAATTGCACAAATTAGTGAATGAAGTAGTTGGTTGTATTAATTTTTCCCATCAAGTAATCAGATATGTACCTAATCAAAGACGGCTGCCAAATACTGTAGCATTATATCATGTTCAGATATATGTAGTGTTTCACCTAGAGTAGTCATGATAAGTTCTCTGACAGGATGTACTGATATCAACTAGCTCTGAAGAATAAAACAGGTGATCTTGTCTTCTGATATCATCCCATGGTTGATCTCGTTTAAAAAAAACCTGACCATGCCAAGGGAAGATAACTCAAATGAATAACTGACTGAATTATTGGTGAGCACTAAACGTAGATTGTGTTGTTTTCCCTGTAAACTAAAAGACTAAATTACCAGGTTTAGTATATGTGCAGAATGTATATCATACTTTGAAGGTGCTCGGTGGGAAGATAGCATATAATTTTAGACCCCCCCTGAATGATAATCAGACAAAATTGCTTTGTCAATATGCATACTGTGAAAGGTATCTACAACGTTCATTTATTTATCTATCTTTGTTACGTAAAAATACAGGGTTTATCGCTCGAGACCACCCGTGAGTGTTGAGAAGAATATTGGTTCTACTTTGACCAGAAACATAAATACAGGTATAATTAATAGCTTGGCATGTGTACTCTATGGTTTTCTCTCTTTGCTGCTGGATACTACTGGTATTACAACTAGCCATGTATACAATTAGGCAGGTCTAACTCAGGGGTAGATAACTGCACCAGTAATTGGTCAGCAATTCAAACAACTTTATGATGCACATAGATTAAAGTGCCCAGTCTTCCAGAAAAATGTAGAATTAGTAGGTTCGTATCGCTGGGTAGAAATTAAAGTAGAGTCAGACACTGCAAGCAAAGTGCAGTGGTCCTGTATTATGGTATTCGATGACGGATTCGCTGTGGTATGGGTGGTATGAGTCTCCTACAGACCTGTTGAACCCACTCCCCCAGGAAGAAGTACATTGCGGGGTGGGGGAGAGAGGAGGTTCCCCCCCCTCCGCGGACCGGGAATTCCGACTAGTAATAGGGGAGAAAGGTCATCTTGTTTTCAGACTCAGTTCCACCCATTATTGCAAGAAGGCCAGATAGTATTTCCCTTTAACTACTTCTAATTATTGCGAATTAGTTGTAGACCGATATCATGTAGGGAATTTACGAATGATTGGAGGAATCCATTAGGCCACTTAACTCGAGGTATGCCTGTAAAATCTAAATGTGTCGTGCTTCGTGTAGTTTTACGTTTTGATGTGTTGCGCAATAAATATTGTAATCTGATTGTAAACTTTAATTACTGGAAACATATTCAATTATGGAATGTGGATAAAAAGTAGGCCTTGGTTATCTAACATGACCATGTCCTGGGACTCGAACGTGAGTTGTCTGGATGTGTGTCTAACACTCTACTGACTGAGCCAAAGAAGTAACCCCGCTGGTATAACGCAGAACGAGCATGTTATATTGCATACAGCCAAAGTTACATACATATATCTGGCGCCTATGAAACTAAATTACTAAATACTCTGGACAGCCTAGCTCTTTTCTTTTTACTCTAAAAAATTCTACATTTTAATATATATAACTGCTCTTACGTCGGGCGCCATTGTAGTAACTGAGCTCTGTGCTGATCCTGGGATTCAAACCCGAGTTGCAGGATTGTGAGTCCAACACTCTACCGACTGGGTCAAAGGGGTAACCACTCTGGCCAAGACCCGTAGGAGCCCCTTTTATCAAACGGCGACATAATCTTCGGTATTTATCACCAAACTGAAATATGTGGACAGACAAATATAAAACTTTTGAAAGTAGTCAATTAGCAAATGAACCGCAGCAGCACATGTTATGAAGCAATTACATGTATGAAGAATTTCCTTGGAAGTCTTTGACTGGAACTCGTATACACAGAACCCTTTCAATGGAGATCTGTAAAGCGACTGCTTCAAAGTTCTCTCCTTTGAACTCGGGCTTAACATGGCTACCTCAAGAGCAAGACTTTCCATCCTTCTTCATTAGAGAGTGTAATGAGGGCAACAACTCCGTTTGAGTCTAGAACAAATATACATAGGCTTGCCTTGTGTATTGTTAATCACCCTAAACCAGACGAGCAACATCTTGCATGTACGTCCCCCCCTCAATGTCTGCAAGAGATGCGTCTAGCTCACAGATAGACACCCTGCTTACCATACCAGTTATTGGGCCCATTAATTATTTAACAAGATTATTGAACACTTTCAACGGCATCGGAGAAAATAAATACTGAGGATAGGAATGTGTATTTTGTCCATGGTGAGTTGGTATTGTCTCGTTTTGGGTCTTTGTGTTGAGATTCTGGAAGACGTTCGTTGCCGAGAATATTGGTTGAAACCAATGTAAGTATGTGGAACTTATCAAATTTCTGATAGACCATGTATACTAGACATAATGTCATTATCATTGCATACACACATTTTCTATTCAACCATTGCAGACACTCAGGTATATGCTGTCTTTGTAGATAGTCTGGAGTATACTGTCATTGTAGTATGCTAGCAGTACTGTGCAGTATACTGTCATTGCAGACAACCCTAGAGTATACTGGCATTGTTACATCAAGCTGTATGCTTTCATTGTATGCATATACTATGGAGTTTACTGTCATTGGAAACACTACTGTCATTGGAAACACTCCTGTCATTGGAAACACTACTGTCATTGGAAACACTACTGTCATTGACAGTATTTTCTAGGATGTCTGTAATTCAAATTTTGAAAAATATTCTCATTACAGATATTAATGAGTATGGTATACTGTAATTGCAAGTATAGGTATACCACCATTGAATATACTCAGGAGTATACTGTCATTAAATACTCAGGAGTATACTGTTAATATATATACTCTGGAGTTTACTGTAATTATATATACTCAGGAGTATACCGTC
>JAUTBV010057102.1:0-20071 GCA_032361325.1 Lepetodrilus fucensis
GCCCTAAACTGACAAGTCGTGATATTAGTGAAAGATTCTAGAAAGCGACTTTAAACCCCAATACAAAAAAACAAAAAAACATACTGTTGCAGTGCGGTCATTCTCCTCGGTTTGTTCGTATATTGTCACATACGGGTGAACGGTTTAGTTTAAGCATAATTTATTCATAATAAGAAAGGATTGGGTACAAGTTACGCCAATTTATGAAAGAAAACTGTTCCTAGTGAAAGGTTCTCACTGCAATGTCAAGCAACAAATCACTCACTTCAGTATCAGCCGTCGCTCTCAAGTTTACTGCAACAATTAGCGCTGGTTTTAATATGTTGCAGGTTTTAATTTTTTCGTTCATAATCTGATGGACATTGATACGAGAGAAATAATCTTGGAAGCGGCTCTATGATCCATATTTTGTTGTGAAAATGATAGGACATTGGGAGGGAATTTGCACATAAAACTGACGTCGGTGTCAAACCACTATTCAGAATGGTATTTGCCAATGTCAGAGAGTAGATGAAATTCAAAAAAGAAAGTGAGTGAATATGGAGTTTAACATCGCTGTGGGAATCTTTCACCCATTTGGGACGAAAAATAAAAAAGAAGCAAAAAAAAAATCATATTTGTAGGTTTAATATGGAAGGATCCTATTTCTTAGGTATCAGAGGAGTATGTAATAACTCAATGGCCATTGACCCATACAAAGGTGATCTTGCCATTATTCAGCTTCGGAAACACTTGAGGATCTTCCTTGTACTTTCTTCCTAGACTCATTTGTCTAGTGGTCAGTATTTTAGTAGATCGAAAATGCGATCATTTAATTACTTAGAAAGGATGTCATAACTATGGCTTCTTTCAAAGGGAATGTATGTATTCATTGGTACACTGAACTTTTAAATAACTAAATTTAGAATGTGAGATGGTGAATACCTTTTTGTTGTTTCCAATTTCCATTACATTTCTTTTTTTAAAATTTGATAGAAGTAATAGATACTTAAAAATTTGATAGAAGTAATAGATACCTATGTTCGAACCCATATATTAGTTATGTTCTATTTGTAATTAATTAGGAATAAAAAAGATTCTTCTGATTTGTCAGATGGAAAAGGAAGAAATGAATTTTATCATTAACATAGTTAAGCAAGTTGCACATTAAATATTGACTTACATATATTGAACATGTTGAAATAAATTATATATTTCATGTTAGATTTTCCACAAATGTTTATGTGTATTAGATCTGTGGTCATTTATGCAATATGGATTTATCTGTTATTGTGAATAAATTGCATTGAATTTGTTTTATTTTTTAAAGTAAAATTAAGGCAATATACGAAACGACTATCAACAACCTGTGTGACAATTAAGTTTTACTTCAGCATAATGTAACTCCAAATCAACTTTTACCATTCTCATAACTCTCCCAGCAAAGTCTTATTGCTACTGCTATTTTATGAAAGTGCCCTCTGCATTTGATCGCAAGGCTCATCAAGAATATAACCTGTCCATGCCGTGGCCGTAGTCCTTTAATGCCCATGCCACGGCAGTAGGCCTTTAATGCCAGCATCTCGAAGAACCTGGAAGTATTCTGTTCGGTGACCCTTGCATCCGTTCCCAACCTGCTCCCTGTCTGTTCTTCAATAATCAATGACACCACAATTTGGTCCCGACATGCCCCTATTTATGAGCAGCATGATAAGCATGAAACCCGAAACAGGTTAGATGTTCAATTTAACCCATCGCGGCACACGCACATACATCGCCAACATTTCCTGAAAAATGTTTTCCCTTCCTGCTCACCGAACCGACGGGTGTCCGCGAGTGCGACAGGATTTTGTTTTAATTAAAATAGCTTTGGCCGTT
This sequence comes from Lepetodrilus fucensis, assembly GCA_032361325.1. Classification (NCBI taxonomy): domain Eukaryota; kingdom Metazoa; phylum Mollusca; class Gastropoda; order Lepetellida; family Lepetodrilidae; genus Lepetodrilus; species Lepetodrilus fucensis. The sequence continues at coordinate 1,858 of JAUTBV010057102.1, forward strand.
TTCAGAGGATTTTATATCCCACTTAATGGGATCGTATCAACATGATTGTACTTTTTCCTTAATTGACAATCATTGTTGGTGAGGCAGGGGTTAATCACTACAGGCTTGACGGGCTCAGCTATTTGGAGGATTATGATTGGAGCAGGACAGGTCAATTTCAGTGTTTACAACATAGGCTGCCTCCGCCCAAGTTCTGCTGGAATGACCTTGCCAGAAAGTGGGTGGTGCTGGCACAGCGGAGTGCCGTGTTCTCGGCGACATGTTCTCGACATTACGTTGTCAACATTGTGTTCTCGACATTACGTTGTCAACATTGCATTCTCGACATTATGTTGTCAACATTGCGTTCTCGACATTACATTGTCAACATTGTGTTCATGACATTACGCTGTCAACATTGTGTTCTCGACATTACATTGTTAACATTGTGTTCTTGACATTATGTTGTCAACATTGTGTTCTAGACATTATGTTGTCAACGTTGTGTTCTCGACATTACGTTGTCAACATTGTGTTCTCGACATTACATTGTCATCATTGTGTTCTCGACATCACATTCTTGACATCATGTTCTAGACATTATATTGTCAACATTGTGTTCTTGACATCAAGCTCTCGATGTTACATTGTCAACATTGTGTTCTCAACATTACATTGTCAACATTGTGTTCTCTCTCTCTCGACATCACATTTTTGACATCATGTTCTAGACATTGCATTATCAAAAAATTGTTATTGACATCACGCTCTCGACATTATATTGTCACCAATCTGTTCTAGACATCACACTTTCGACATCACATTCCTGACATCATATTCTGGACATTATGTTGTCAACATCACGTTCTCGATGTACTAATCTTGACTTTGTGTTCTTAATGTGTGCTCAACATTGCGTTCTTGGCATAATGTTCTTAATATCCCAATCAACTTTGTTTTCTTGACATTGTAGTCTCAACATTGTGTTCTTGACATGTTCTCATTATCACATTCTTGACATTGCGTTCTTGACATCCCAATCTTGACATTGATTTCTTGACATATTCTCAGCATTGTATTCTTGACATTCCAAGAATGACATTGCTCGTTGTATATGAGTTACAGATTCCCACAGACATAAAACTCCATAATCACTCACTCACTCTTGACATTGCATACTTGACATTATGTTTTTAACTTCCCAATCATAACATCCAATCTCCACATCTAAATCTTGACATTGTGTTTTTGATATTCCAATCTTGATATTATTTTCTTAACATTTCAATTGTGGCATCCAATCTCGACATCTAAATCTTGACTTTGTGTTTTTGATATTCCAATCTTGACATTGCTTTATTTTTTCCATTTCACTTTTGACATTGTTTTTGAACATTCAAACTTAACAACAACAAAATTGACAGTTCAAACTTGATATTATTTTTTTGACAGTCCAATCTTAACATTTTGTTTTTTGATATTCCAAACTAAACATTTTGTCGACATCCCAAGTTCCACACTCCTTTCTGTAACTGGCTTCAGGTAAATTCAGCTCTAACTCGGCCTAATAGTAGTCTCACATGCTAATGGTTAATTGTTTCTAAGCCGGCATGTGCGACCAGGGGGTTTATTCCTAGATCTCCAGAGTTCCTGTGCGAGATCTGGATGTTCTAGGATGGCGTCAAAGTGTCATGGAATCTGTGTCTCAGGAAGTTTTAGATATCCTTTGCTAATTCCTGAGCTGGTTTTACATTACAACGTAGTACTAGTAACATTTCTCATTTGTATGCTGGTTAATTAACGGGATGGGCTTTATATTTAATATATTATATCCTAAAAATACAAAAATTCAATATTTAATGTTCACGACATTGCTGTTTAAAACGCAAAGATGCAATATTTACTATATTAAATATTGGGTCTATAGAGATGAACATTATGAAGATATATACTAGTATTTAATATTTTATATCCTTAAAATGTAAAAATTCCATCGGTATTCAACCAATTAGTTTTATTCAATATAAAGCCGAAACCTTCTGGGTTTTTTTACATATTGAGTTAAAATTTAGGGTTGATCAGTTTGGTTTTAATTTAATAAAATATATAAAAAAAAATAACAGCACCTACTTGGATAATTAGTCAAATAAATCATGACATGATTTTCTATTTCATCTTGTGAAGATTTTGAAAAGAAGTATTTGAAATAATGACAAGTATGCTCTATGCCAGACTCCACCTGATCGCTTTCTATGCTATGGCTCCAGGCTTCCAAGCATTGAGACAAGGTCTGTTATGCTAGGGCTCTCTCTGCACAGTGTAGAATAATGCAGCCTTTGTTACCCAAGCCTCTCACTACTGTGAACTGACACCTGAATGTGAGAATCCTTAAAGACATTGCAAACCAAGGCTGCACTACCTATATGTGATAGGGCAGGCTGATGACATGCAATCCATTAGCTGGGAAAGTTGTCCAGGGCAGACTTGCTTGGGTCGGTTGGTCATCTTGATGCCAATGAGAATCTGCTGTCTCTCATGTTGCTCAGTGTGTGATGTGGCTGTCCCTTCATCATTGTGATGCCAATGGGAAACGGTGCTGTCCATCATGTTGCTCAGTGTGTGATGTGGCTGTCCCTTTGTCATTGTGATGCCAATGGGAAACAGTGCTGTCCATCATGTTGCTCATTATGTGATGTGGCTGTCCCTTCGTCATTGTGATGCCAATGGGAAACAATGCTGTCCATCATGTTCAGTGTGATGTGGCTGTCTCTTTGTGTGATTGCTAGCACTTTTGTCCTTTTGAGATGTGGTTGTCCCTCCGCATTAGTGATGTCCTTTTGTACAGAAGTATGTGAGATATGGACCTTCCTTCATATGGCTGCTTGTCTTTTACTCATTTGAGATATGGTCATCTCTTAGTTAAAACATATTTTATTCACAATAGAAAGGTATTGGGTACAAGTTATGCCATCTTAGGGAAAAAAACGCTCCTAAAATTTTACATCATATACATTTCTATAACATAATATAACTTGAAAGAGATAATAGTATGTACAAAAGGAGAAGAGAAATATGGATGACATGAAATGGTATTTACATATGAACATAAAGCTGTATTTATTGATTATATGGAATTATTATTTTTAAATATTTATGTAAAACGCTTGGATTTTTTAATGTACAGCTGTAAAGCAGTAAATATGTTTTCATTTTGAACATTTGTTAGATCTGCATTGCCATTTAATAGAAGCGATAAATCTAATGTAACAGTTCCATTTACAATGTGGTTAATAGTTTCAAATAATAGATTTCTTTAACGGTTATGTATTACCGTATATCGTGGGTCATAGGCTATTTGAAACTATTAATCACATTGTAAATGGAACTGTTATATTAGGTTTAGATATATGGTCATCTCTTCAAAAGACTGCTTTAAGAATGATCTATTTTGTGTATTTGAGATGTGGACATTCCTTTATATGATGGTTTGTACTTTCGTGGTGTAGTCTAGATCATGTATCGATCTCACCGTTATTTGGTATCAAATAGTTTTCTATGTGTTTAATGAAGGACAATGACACATCTTTTTCCATGACAGGACTTTTTTCAATAATCCAATGACATGTTGATGTCCTGTCTTGTCCTGCTTACCAGATGAGATTAAATTCTGCAACCTGATTGTTAGCAAACTTAACAAGAGCTGTGTGTGTGAAATTGTCATTTGTCACCGAAATAACTCATAGATTTTCTTCACAATTCTGCCATGGAAAACGTTTTCTCCACAGAAAATGTCATTCACAAATTGAATTGAGTTCAGGCATAATTTGACTTTTACAGGTGGAACAAATCCAAACCCACGTAACAATCAGTTTCAGAAAGTTCGTAATTGGCTCCCATTCATGGGTCTTAGTAATTTCCTGTTTGAAGAACTTCCTTGTTTTAGGTTTATGTTTTTCCCACATCCTTTTTCCGGGCTGGATATAGTATCCTACACAATTGTTGGAAGAATGAACTATTTTGAACTGAAGTGTGAATGAAATTGATGAATAACAACCTTTTTGCTCAGTCCCATCCATCATCATCGGATCTTCAAGTTTTTCATTTTTGGGGTATGCCTGTCATCAAACATGCTGTAATTTCACCCTTTTGAAACCTCTTTTGTAAGGTACATCTTAAAATATAAATTAGAAAAAAAATAAATGAACTTTATTTGGAAAGTAAAAACCCAAGAAATTCTAAATGTTCACTACGGTAAGCCTCAGGCCTGCGTTTCAAGAACAGGAAGTAATGAAGCATTGACTCATGTTCCCCAGAATGATCGTAGCCCTACGAGAGTCGAGAGTCATCACTCTCTGCTAATGTATATTTGTTGCCCTATTTTTATTGGTCATCCGTCACCGTCCTGTGTATTATTCCTGTCATTGTGGTGCTACCCGATTTGTGACCGGCATCATCATCTTGCCTCTGATTTATAGCCATTTTCCATTAAACAAACTCAGATTATAGTTCCCACTCGATTCATTTTGTAATTTTCTTTCTTACAAACAAAGATCATATATGCAAATATTTGGGATTAGGACATTTTCAGAATTTTTGTGGATGTTCTTGCTTGATTTATAACTTGATCTGTCAGTAAGGAATCATCTTTGGAACAATTCTTCTGTGATCAAATACAAAATATAAATTTTCAAATGTATGCTATGTAAAATCCCTTAAATACACTATGTAAAATCTTGTTGAAAAAATGTGTTTTACAATCAGCAGGGTTAGGATTGTCCGAATGCCTGGGGCAGGTGTTATCCACGGGCAGACAATTGAAACAGCCCAGATTAACAAGCCCTTTACCTACAGGGCAAGTAGTTTTCATGTCTGACATGACACAGGGGCAAGTGCCTCACAAAGTTAATTCAGAGCCCTGTGTTGTAAGTCAATTGTGCCTGTTATTGTGGTGGCATGAATGATGTCCATATCAACGCATTTCCCCACCAATTTCCAGGTCTCCCTTGCAGGAAGCTGGGGGGACATTTACCGTGTATTAAGTAGACTTGTACCACTGGTGCTATGCAATTAGGACTTAATGACAAAGTTCCAGGAAGACATGGGCGAAAGTGTCGGGCAAGATCGCCCCCCTGTTCTCAAGGTCGTACATTTCCCGTATTCACCGTAGGACGTCATTACCGAAGGCCGAAGCAGACGGTACACATCTGTCCATCTCGGTCATCATTGCAAAACATTATTTTACAGCCATTGTTTTGCATTTCGTAGCCCTTTGTTTTCGTAGCCATTGTTTCGTAACACGTCATTTTGCACATCTCTGCAGAGGAGTCGCAATGGAGGTCCGGACCTGGTCAATCCAAACCTGCTATCGCTGACCTCGAGGTCTGAGCCACATGCACTGGACCAATCAATCACCAGGACTTGGCAAACAAGGCATGCCTAGGCTATTGACTGTCCACAGAGTATGAATAAATCACACTGTGCGATCCTCATTGACCAACATGTCATTCCTTCTCACAATCCTTAATGTAAACAGCCTTTTTTTTTTTCACTACGGAAAGACGTCCATTATTCTCTTTCCTGTTTTTCTTTTATTAATGTGAAAGAACACATTAGCCTATTTTGTTATTTCTTTTAATTAGTAATTTTCTTACAATATTTTTCTTTCTTTTCCACACATTTTTATATATATTTGAAGTATTCTATTGTTTTGATTGTTCTTGCTTTTCTTTCTGAAAATCTAAACATTTGTTATGTTTGCAAATTTTAGAACATTTTACCTTTTGAAAGTTTTTTGCTTTCCACGCATTCTTGTTGTAAAGAGTCTTCCATTTAAAAATAATAAATTAAAGCCAAAAAGTAAATAGAGGTGAAGATATATATTAATGAGAACAATTTATTTCACATTTCAGATTTTGTATGCAGCAGAAATGTTTACATGGAGTATTTAAGGAGTATTTCCCGAATTTTGTCGTCTACTTTCAATCTTGTTGATACTACTTTGTAAATGAAAGTATGATTTATGCAGGTATTTTGCTTCTTGCTTTTGGTACTCTGCTACCTACTTCCGATTCTACTGAAACCACTGGTTGTTTTTTAATTTCTAAATTAGTTGTCAAAAGCTACTTTTTCTAAATGAAAATCTCACAATTCTTTCTCTCCTTTGAACAAATGCTGTTTTAAGAAAAAATTTATATGATTAAGAAAAATGTCATCAGTGTTTGCTTTAAAAAAAAATGTGCATCCCACTTAACAAATAATATAGCAACATTTATTTTTTAAACACATGAATTGTTTCACGACATGTCAAAAGTTTGAAGGCGAGTCATTACTTTGTAGTTCACATATGTAGCTTGAAGATCACGTCTGTGTTAAACCCTGCATCATGGCAGGTAATCAAATAGCGATTATTTATACATGTGGCCATTACCTGTAGGCTGTAGAAAGTAACTGCTATGATGTCGAGAGTGACTGCTATCCACTATGACATTGAGAGAGTGACCATGTCATCACCTATGGGTGAAAGATTCCCGCTGTCGATCGTCACTGTAACGTAGAACAATAATTCACTCACTCTGATATCAAGAGTAACCGCTCTGATGTCGATCGTCACGTATGGGTGAAAGATTCCTGCTGTAACGTAGAACAATAATTCACTCACTCTGATGTCGAGAGAGTGACTGCTATCCGCTATGATGTTGAGAGAGTGACCATGTCATCACCTATGGGTGAAAGATTCCTGCTGTGACGTAAAACAATAATTCACTCACTCTCTGATGTCGAGAGAGTGACTGCTCTGATGTCGATCGTCACATATGGTTGAAAGATTCCCGCTGTGACGTAAAACAATAATTCACTCACTCTGATGTCGAGAGAGTGACTGCTCTGATGTCGATCGTCACGTATGGGTGAAAAATTCCCGCTGTGACGTAAAACAATAATTCACTCACTCTGATGTCAAGTATAGATGGTCATTGGTCCGGAATAATGCCATGTCCTTGTATCCACCATAAACAGTTTATCTGCATCTTTGTGTCGTGATTAAGAACTGCATTATTGATAATACAGTGATCAAAAGCAATTTCTGTTTTCTTTTTCCTCGTGATAAATAGGCGAATGCGCGGCCGATAATATATAAAGTATTTATTTCAATCTGCCGAACTTTATCAACGCCTTTCGCAGGTAATTGGCTGGAATTGGGAAAAGCGTATTTGTGTGTATTGATAGTCATATAGGAGATCATTATTGATACATATTGACAGATTTTAGATATAATTATTGGTTTGGTAGGGCGCGAGTGTCACGATATGGAATTAGCGCAGCACTGATTGGGCTCAGAGAATCCACGACAGGGAATTTTCGTTCGTTCATTATGTTCATGCATGCGTGCATGGCAAAGGAAATTATTTATTGGAAAGGTAATATTTTACACGCATACACAAACACCTACTTATAGATTGTCAAATGGATTGTTATTACCTCGGAAATGCATATTTGTCTATTCAGTAGGTTGGGTTATTTCTCATGTTCAACAGTTTTCTAATGAGTAATTTTGTTCTGACAATTAAATCAGAATTATTATCTGGAGATGTATACATTTGGTTTGAATCGTCTACTCAATTACGGTATTCAGCATTTTCAATAAGTTACTTGTTTTTTCCTGTCCAACAGTTTTCGAAAATATTTTGTTATTTATAAATAAATCAGTATTATTATCTGCAAATATATAAATTTGATTTGATTTGTTTAAAAATGTACAATATTCAATAAGTTACTGTACTTATATCTCATGTTCAGTTTCTTTTTAATTTAAAGGATTAACATTAAAGGCAGTGACAATTAAATGTTAAATGAGAATTATTATCTCAAATCACATACAAATTTGATTTGATTTATCTACACATATGCATTATCCAATAAAAAAAATCAGTAGGCATATCAGGAAGTGGAAAATAAATGTTTCAGGGTCGTGTAACATTGGTTTCAAAATCTAGTCCTCAGTAAATAATTAATGCTGTCCCATTCATGAAAACGGGGAAATACCATGTTCCACATGATACATGAGCCAATACAAATTATTATGTTGAATAAATTTCACAAGATGACAGTTTCATTTCAAGATATCCTAGAAAAGTTGGAAATGGGGACATCAGCAATCATTATTATGCATACAAATCTGATGTCATGTGACAACCAATGTAGACTCAATGCAAAGCCTATGCTGTATTGACATTAAGAAAATCAATGTCATCGCACAAAACAACTGACGGATCGCTGACATTAATGACATATGTTTCCTAATGGCATATATTTCTTAAGAAGGAAATGAACTTAGTCTACCATTAGTTATTTTCTGTCTATAATTAATGGTGTTTTCACGGGCAAATTTAGTCGTATTCATTGAAAAGAGTTCTTCATAGATACCAAACCTATATTTTGATGTTGCCGCACAGCAAGGACATGCATGTTTGAAGTAAAACCATCGTTGATGTATGCTTCTCAAATTCTCTTGACACAAATGAAGACCCTTTTATTTTGTTACTGGCAGAACTATCACAGAAGACATAATTAGTAGTGTTGACATCTTCACTTGTGGACTTTGCAACTCAGCATGCCAGGTTTTGCTCATCGTCAAACATCTTTTCACTCAGGTTCCTGGGTATATCTCATCCTATCGTTTTAAAAAGAAGTTGGTCCGTATCTTAAGTTTTAATCTTTCACCATTGAAGTCCAATTCTATTGTATTAACATTATTCCAATTCCATTCCATCATTCCCTGTGTTCAATCATATACTTCAAGTATACCACAGCGACGTTAAACTCCATAATCACTCACTCATGCTGCCTTTCATTTTAACCCATTCGTATTGCATACATTTTTATTAATTCATCATTGTGTATGGGTGAAAGTAATACGATAACTCACTCACTCACTCCCCTGTCCTTGTTTGAAATCTAGCTTGTTTGAAATCTAGCCAACTGTATTTTTAAACAATGTGTTTTGACGTTAAATGGATACGAACAGGCTCTTCATTTATAGGAAAGCTATACTAAGAAAACATGTGCAGAAATGATAACATTCATGAACATAGGAAAACATTTTTTTTATTTTTTATTTTTTATTTTTTCCTGGGGCATCCATCTGATGTACAGAAATTGGGATTCTTGCAAATATTGCTTTACTAAATATAGATATGAGTGACAATAATTATTTTTATGGATAAAGTCACACTATATTAAAATGTTGTGATGTCATCTATATTCTGTTTGAGTCCCTTTAAGAATATCGTTAGTCACACATACTTGGTGACAAAAATACAGTTACATGTAATGCAACATTACAAATGTGTTACTGTTTAATTTGAAAGAAATATTCTTCCTTTTCGACAATGTTTTTTAATGTCTATTTTTATGCCATGCTACCAAGATGCAGGGTTATTACAATATTAGTCAATTTTTCTGATGGTTTTCTGATAAATTGATTCATTGAATAGTTTTAAGTATTGTCTGTTTAATGATGATGTATTTCTTGCATACAGAAATGTTATATATTTCGCCCATCACCTATCTCATTATATTTGTAAATGGCTATAACCATTTCTGCACTGCAAATGTATTTCCTGTCATTATAAATAAATCAAAACAAATATATGATTGTCTTGATTTCCTAACTTAATTTCTGTTATGATTGAATGTTTTCCACAATGCATTTCCATATCCGTAGAATATTTGTCAATATTAGTTGAGCTGTTTGGTTGAAAATAATAATTTACTTTTAGAGAGTAACCATTGAATGTTATAAATATATTTATATCATCTCAGGGCTTACCTAAAATTATTTATTAATTGTACACAAAAACCATAATTTAACAATTAAAAAAGAATAAAAATAACCTTGAATTTATGTGAAATTGAAGGGAATCGCCGCCAAAATGAATATTTTATTCATGCCTCAATCAGGTATTCCGGGTTCGTCCACATTTTTTTCTCTTCTCTCATTGATGTCCAATCAGTTAATTTGTCTACATTTATCGACCTTAGCGGCATTGATTTTAGAATTACTAATGTGGAAATTATTGAAGCCAAAAGACCTGGCTAAACCACACTGGATATAACGTTGTTATTATTTAACAGTTATCATCAATCGTACTTTCAGATTACAGTACTAATATTTCGAAATGAATATGACACTAAAACAGGAATCTCCACATGACGAACGCTTAGAAAATACTTGTCATGATTTTTTGGGTTGTCATAAAAGTGGTTACACAGGTCATTCTTATAAATCTTCAAATTATCAATGACAAATGATAATTGAATATTATAATTATAAACAATAACACAGATAGTATTCAGAGAAGATCCCATACAAATAAAAAAAAGAAGAAAAAAAGAATATAGTGCTGGTTAATTTAAGCCAGACATCTCTATAAGACTGATCAATGTGGTTGCAAGGGCAAGTGATGGTAATTTACTTTCCTATGATACTGCAGTGCAGTAATGACAGTCAATTGTTGCCTTTCTAATGGTTGTCAATTATTGCCATTCAGTCTTTAATTTCTTTAAGAAGAATCAATTCTTGCCATGCAACCATCACTCCTTTCTATGGATGCAACCATCAGTTGCTGCCAGGTTGTAATCTTTGGCCATACAATCATCAATTCTTGTCATGCAGCAATACAACCAATTGGTGGTTGCCACTCAAACATCAGGTCTCTTGAACAATCAATTCTTTCCACTCAAATATCAGTTGCTGCCATTCAAACATCAATGTTTTCCAATGGTTTCTGATGATACAACCATCAATTGCTGCCACACAACCATCAGTTCTTGCCATGCAACATCAATCTTGCCAATTATTTCTTGCCATACAAATTTCAATTCTTGCCATACAAAGGTACAACCATCAATTTTTACCACACCTACACATTCTTTTCATATAGCTATTAGTTCTTTCCACACAACCATCAGTTCTTTGTATACAACCATCAGTTCTTTCCACACACACCCATCAGTTCTTTCCAACAATCATCAGTTCTTTCCACACAAAACGATCAGTTCTTTCCACACACTACCATTAGTTCTTGCCAACAATCATCAATTATTTCTACACAACCATCAGTTCTTTACACATAACCATCAGTTTTTCCTACACAAAACCATCAGTTGTTTCTACACAAAACCATCAGTTCTTTCCAGTAAACATAATGTTTATTTTTCCACACAACCATCAGTTCTTTCCGATAAAACCATCAGTTCTTCCTAGGCCAACCGTCAATTCTTTAGTGATTTAGTGAAGCTAATGACAGCTCATACTAGCAAGCCAATGAGGTGATTGTTGTTAAACATGATGGAGAACATGCCAAGTCTTGTCACGGTGAAGAGAAGCTCTTGTGTAGACCTGTACAGAAGCAGATCGGGATGGAAGCTTGTTGTTGTGGAGTTCAAGGAACAGTGTTTCTTTGTGTCGTTCACTCCTGTGATGGATGACACTATCTATCATGTGATTAGCACCTCCAATCAGCGCCATTACTGTCTCGTTACGGACACAATGTGCGCTCATTAGGTTCCATGTTCCGTGCCTGAGCATGTGGGTAGCAGGGCTGTCAGCTTGCCCGGTCTGTCAGCTTGCCCCGGCTGTCAGCTTGCCCGTTTCGAGTCCAAGATTATTTAGTTTAACCCTCTCTGGGGAGGCAAATGGAGATGCCTTAATAGAGCAGCACCTGTGCCTAATCCAGTAGAGAGAGGGTTAAATCTCCCGCAGGGGCGAACCAGAGTGATTTCTGAGGCGTATAGGTGAATTTTCTCATCATCGGTCGAGGGGTATACGAGATATTTTGGTTGCGAAATGTGTATGCCTTGAAAATCACTGCTAGTGAATTCATTCAAAAATGTAATAGATCTATTGGAAATTACTGCTAATGAATTCATCCCAAAATGTATTAGATCTATACTTTTAAGAAAAATAATTTGCTGATGCTGCAAAGAGGTTAAAACCTTTTCCTATGACCAAACAGGAAGTGTACCACTTTTAACAGTGCACCTCAACCGTTCAAATGCCTAGAATTATCACATATTAAGGGGTGATGTAATAAGCAGCAATGTTTTCCTGAACAACTGGTACAACCATTTTGTGCAACACGAGCTAAGGATAGAATTTAGTTTTTATTTAAAATGTGGACAGAGTATCTTATCCGGTTCTTAAAGTTCATGTCAAGCCAGAACCATGTTGTTTTTCATATTTTCTCAATTACAGTACGTTAGTGTATTTATTTGTTTTGTGTACTTTTGTAGATTTTTTTGGTAAAAGTTAGTATAAGGAAGAACACACATACATGCAGAAAGATTTCCAGATGTCGTCCTTTAGGTTGGAAAATGCATGTAATTACTCTTTCAGTACATTTTCAGTATATCGTCGAAATTCTTTCTGGGTTTCATTTATACCAATAACCAGAGAAGTTTTTCTTCGGAATGTCTGGATCGGTTAAACTTCCTTGTAATTTCAGGGGGAATTTAAAAAAAAAAAATTTGTCTAAACGTAGGTTTAATTCCTGATAACGTACTTGAAGTGCAGAGAAAAATACCAACATTTAAAAAACAACATAGGAATGGGCAGGCCAGACGGTAAATGAAACGGCAGCACTTGTGGTTCTTGATAATTACACGACAAGATGTCAGTTCTCGCGTGGCGATGTCGTCACGTCTCGTGTGGTGCATACGGCTGTGTGAAGAGGTGTACCTATTTCCTGGCTCGTGTTAATAGCGTTTTCTGCTCCGAGTAGCTCGTGATAATTATGTTTTCTGCTCAGACTAGCATGTGCTTTAAGGAGAAGCACACAGTTTGTCTAGCTGTAGTATTCTAATGCAATTGTTTTTTGTTTTTTTTCCTGGCTGTACTTTTGAAGAAATGGTTGAATTATCTTAAAAGTGCACCATTTTTGTCAGTTGAGTTATATTATTGTAGGTGTTTTACAATTTATAAAAATATAAAAATATTAAGCTTCATTAAAGATAACCTGATGTAATTTGGGCAGTTAGTGCCATTTGACAATATTTTTGATACATTTTTGGTGCTTTGGTTATGAACGTGCAGATATGATCATAAGTGGAACCTGCCCCACTGACCTTGGAATTAGTCTACGTAGAAGTTACTTTTCTGGCACGATTGCTTGCAGGAAACAGCAGCTGCAAGCTAAGTTGTAGTCCTGCAATCTCCCCTGCAATAATCCTCAGTTCATCAGTACCGGCCAGTGCTTGCAGGTCAGCTGCAATACTATCTGAGAAGTGCTATAAGTGGTGCAGGTTTCCTCCCACCATAAAACCTGACCCTCCTTGGCATAGGTGGCATTGTCTTCAACAGGTTTCTCTCACTTGGTGTAATTTTTGGTTCCTGGTGTCTGAACAAATGTCGCAAATGGGTGAACAACTCCTGCTGAGACGTAAACTCCATAATCACTCGCACTGAACAAATGGTTGAAATACATTTTACTATTTGGGAATTTCTATTCAAAATTAAGTTAATGTAACCATATCCAGCCTTTGCAACATTCTACACAATAGTCATTGCTCACTTAGAGATTTGATGTTTCATGCAAGGGGGACCAGATATCCATTTCATAAAGGGGTTGTACTAGTGATGGGACATCGGTTGGAAATCCATAATCGATTATCGGTTATAATCGGTTGATACAACCGATGCAATTCCACCGATTATAATCGGATTACTGTTACTCAAGTTAGAAGAGAAATAACAAACATGTATGTAGTACATGTACTAAGCATTTGCCAAACTGGTTTTCTTCTTATGTTAATTTGTGAAGAGATCTTTTCTCCCTAAGAAGTTCGCAAGTTAAGAAGTTTCGAGAATACGGCCCCACTTCAGTGCTATATAGTTGGATGTTCATACCTTGAATTATTTAGAAAATTGTAATCTACAAAAGCATGCAGGCACTGCTAGTATTATACAAAAACTTCCAAATAAAGATGGTTTGCAAGCTGTTTACCAGCTGTTTTAAACAGTTGCTTACGAATATTGATAATCAATTCTGACAAAACAACATCGATTATCGAAAACGGCAGGGTGCAACGCGACTTTAATCGCTGCTATCCGATAATCGGCTCATCACTAGGTTGTATAGATAGTCTTGGCATAAATTGAGCTTGACGGCATTGTCATCTCCTGCTATAGTAAAAGCATGGCATGCTCCCTGATTTATGCCTAGACTACAGTATGACCCTGTCATCAAGTGCAAGCCATGTTGTTGAAGAATTAACTTTGTGTGTGTGTGTCTGAAATCTAAAGATAGATGAATGGTGTAACAATATGTCTGCTTTCATTTCTGGATTATGTGTTGTGTAATTGAATTAAAATTTTCCGACCATCTATTTACCCCCAAGACAGGCCTCAAAGTTACAGTTTTTTCCAAGGAGCCATTTGGCTCCTGCATAGCCAGAAACACTTAAAATAAGTGAAATATTGGTTGCCAAATGCAAAATTAGGTCGCCATGGCTCCCAAATTAGTAGCTAAATTGAGGCCTGCTAAGATATGGTTTGTTGTCACAAGCAGTTTTGTGCCAGACTGGAGGGAATTGTAACGTGACACATTAATTCCTGGTAGCATTATGTCCTGGCATTTGGAATGAACTATTTTATTAATTTATTATCATGCATTTAATCACTTTTTTTTTACTGTTTCTATCTGAATATGGAAGCTAAATGCCAAATGCAGGCATAGCAATTGTCTATGGGTGGATTCATTTGTACTGGACATAACTTGGGGCCCGCAGCCAGGTCTTGTGTTCCACTGAAAGTTTCAGGTTTACAACACCGTTTTTTCTTCCAACTTTGTAAAGTGCACATGCTTTCAACTTTGTTAAGGGCCCTTGCACCGAGATGACTTCTCCTCAATATAAACCTAAAATTGTTCATTTTGTCGCTGTCCTTACGTTCAAAGATAGGAATTTCTTTCCAATGATGATAGCAATTCCAGTGGCAATTGAAAATTGTCAGACGCCATAGCCAACAGCGAATTCATAATGTCCACTGAGATTGTACGTCCTAATGGACATATTTATTACGTGCCAGATTCATGTTAAAAGTACTGCTGAGATTAAGCTAAAGTAAATGTATCTAAGACTTTTCTATCAGTGGGGCAAACCTATGTGTTTTATCAATTGAAGCCTGCATCTGTAAGCACTGTCTGGTACTGATGGACCAAGGGTGATTCAGTTATCATACTTGGTCTGTCAGTACCAGAAGGGTGATTCAGTTATCATCTTTGGTCTGTCAGTACCAGCATGGTGATTCAGTTATCATCCTTGGTCTGTCAGTACCAGCAGGGTGATTCAGTTATCATCCTTGGTCTGTCAGTACCAGCAGGGTGATTCAGTTATCATCCTTGGTCTGTCAGTACTAGCCGGTGCTCACAAGTTTACTGCAGCATTAAGCGCTACTGTTGTTGAGGATTTCTGCCTGCCCTAAAATGACAAACAGTGATACGTGAAAGAGTCTTTAAGAGCAGATCTAAACCACAATTAAAAACAATAAATATTTAAAATATCATTGAAACCAATTCAATGTTCCTTTGTAAAGTCTTCACCATTAATGATAGTAGGAGGTGCAAGTGGAGAGACATACCCAGTTTAATGATTTTGGTGATAAGCATGTAGGTGAAATGTGCATGGTTGTTGTCTTTTTTTACGTTGCATCCCGATTTATTACCCGTGAACCATGCTGAACAATATCATTCATCTCTGAATCAAACAATGTTCTAAAAATAGTTTAAACTTATAGATCAATCCAAGACAGCCATTCAAGTAGCATGTCCTAAATGCACCTCAGGTCCTGAGAATATCAGAGAGAAAATATAGTACTAATTGAGACCTTGCATGTGATGCCACTCAATACCTCACATAGCATCGTGGGTGGCAAGACAATGGGATTTTCCGCCGTTGCTCACATCATCAGATTGTTTTCTGCCACCCAAACCGTTTTCTGCCACCCAGACGATTGTTCCGTGCAAGGCCTCAATTCTTGCTCAACTCGAGGTCTTCTTCACAAAGCCCCATATAAAATTTTAGCTTTACACATGAAATTGAACTCTAAAAGGTTTCGTAATTTTTGTGTGTGTGTGGCATGGTTTTCTTCAATGGTGCCATGTACCAATATGACAAACTGTAAGAGGAAGTCCTCTGGTTGTCTCAATAATATATTGTTTTGACCTTTTTCGTTATTATTCATACTGATGAAAATCCAAGTAAAGTGGTCCTTGGCAACAGAGATAGAACTAGACACTTGCCCGGCTGCCCAACCCATTTCTCCTAGTGTTAATGCTATCCTACGGGCTAGTAGCAATTTATTGTTTTGTTATTTATATCATTATTTGTGTGAGTACGTTTTATTGGCAAGTTCCATCTTTGAAGAAATGGCGATTAGTTTCAGAAGATGGAAAGTACCAAATATGAAGTTTTCACTGTGGCTTCAAAATTAACGCAGCCCTACTGACCAATAGTGTTAAGGATAATAAAATAATGTATTACATTATTTTTCTCGTAGCTTGTGATGTATGGAGAGAATTGGAGCCCCAGTCAGAAATCGATTCTGTCTGTTGTCAAGATATTTGATTACCTGACAGTGATCGTGATTTTGTATGGACAAGTTAAAGTAAGTCATTTCCAAAAGTACTAGAATACCACGTGAAATCCAATCTGATAACGAGGTGTAAAGCTGTCAATTCAGGAAAATAATCAACACATTTTCTAAGTACAAAAAGAAAAAGTGTTTTTTAATCACTATTTATCACAGTTTAGGAGTCGTTTCCTTGAGGGAAAAAATTAACTAATTTGATGTTCAAAGAAGCTTAGCTATTGATCTTGATATTAAATCTTGAGTGTTTCTTTACTTGGGAGTAAGAAAATTCATTAAAAATATGAATGCCTTTATGTGCTTGTACTGTAAATATGTTGTCATTCAATCTTTTTAATTGAACCAATATTTGAATACCAGTGTTTCATCCAAAAATGTAAACGCTTAGGACATTGTCCTAACTCACAGGAAAACAATAGGACATTTTAGAAATCAATAGGACATGATGACATAAAGCATAATACGTTGAGTTATATGCCATTATTATTAAATTTTATATGTGGTCAATAAGGCGACTTATAGGGCAACAATAGGAAAGTATACGTAGAAAACACTGTCATATTTCAGTTTAAATTATGGGGATAATACAGAATAGACTCACTTTGCTCATCTTTTGAAAAAGGGTGGTGGGCATATACCAAAATGGGGGCGTATACCCCATGATATACATTCCCAGCTATGTCCTCGTGTATAAAAAGGTGGTCGGCCATCATGCCGATTATAGAACAAAAGTTTACAACATTTTGAAAATTATCGGTCATTTGACCGGTCCGACGTCCATATGAATCCCTGGAACGCCCTTAAATAATTACTAGTTTTGATACTTTTCCTGCCTCAAAATACAAACAAACATTTCTAATTATTTCAATAGAACAAGCTGATGCATTTTTATTGATTGTAGTATATTTTAGTAAAGCATTATGAAATGACTGCATTGACACAATCATTTTGGTGGATGTCATTGCAAATGGGTGAAAGATTCCTGCAGTGAGGTTAAAAACTCCATAATCACTCAATCATTGGGGGATGAACTCAACAAGTCAGAATTAAATTTTAAGCTAATTTTAATAGGCATTGGAATTCTTTGAATTTATTTCTGCCTTCACGTTCTCATTTCCATGCAACAGCAATAGGAAGTAATACAACTTTTACACTTCTACTGTTTGTCTTGTATGCTTTACATTACTAGAAGTATTACAGTACGTATTTGAGAACTTTTTCATGAACGGTTTTGGCGAGAAGAATCCATATTCCTTGAACCATGCAATATGGCTTTGCTTTTGGTGGTTTTTTTGTGTAGATTTTAATGAGCAATGCGTCCGAGATTATGAAACTCTTTAAGTGTAAGTTCATGCTAAAGTTCAAATTGAGTTGAGCAAGCGTTTGTACTCAAAATTGCTTCGCAATATTGGAGCCTGATCAATGGATGATGGTATGTTATTTCAACGAGTAATTTCAGTTAAGCCGTGCTAGTGAACTTCTTGAAAATATACCATTTTATCATCACCAATCAGGCCTCTGGACTAACATATGCCTGACGTACAGGGGCAAGTTAAATTGTACTGCGGGCAACCTACTTTTTAACATTTAGCA
>JAUTBV010057213.1:1542-20069 GCA_032361325.1 Lepetodrilus fucensis
TATTAAACTGTATAATTAATTAACTTATAAATATGGTAATATTTATAACTATCAACTGAAGAACCCAATAAACGGGCGAAGGATAATATCTGCATTGACACTCTACAGACAGTACATCCTATCAATATCGCGTTAGAAAGGTAAATTTCCGTCAGAAATGTAATTTTCGCGAGCATTGATGCCATGCTCCCCAAACGGGATTTGAACTCGAGACCTTTGGCGCCAAAGCCAACATCCTACCACTATCCGATTACATAACATCAAATGGAATGTTTGCAAGATTATCTTTGTCCATGGTTGCTACTCCCACCACCAGGACCGAGATAAGTGGTTACGCTTCTGTCTAATCCCATTGAATGTATGTCAATAAAATATGTTGAAATCAAACCAGACCCAGACTCAACAGTTCTCTGGAATAACTTATCATGAGTCTCCTTCCTCCCACATAGTATTGACTCCATTGTCGTCATGTAATATTTTATTTATCACAATGGTACAAATTCAGCTTCCACAACAATCACAGGATATCAAGCCTCACAGACAACTTCCGACACGTCGACATACGACGGTGTTTGTGTTCGCCTTCTCGCTTACACCGTAAACATTTTACTACGACATTACGTCAACGTATTGGCTGGCACTCTGTAATCGTAAAACGATAGGTTGACATTACCCGAAAACACACCGGTCATAGAGCATACATGACCATTAGTGAATATTAACATGGTTTGAAATTAAGGCATGCAATTCACCACGAATCCCCCATAGTTTATATATTTGCCACCGGTCATCAAATATGAATAGCATACAGCGTAGGATAAACGGAAAATTGAAAATACATGAATAATATATATTTGGCTTGACAACACATTGCTTTCACATACGTAAAACACTTAAAGAAGGATTTCTAATATGTACAGTACATGTCATGTAACTTACATGGATATCGTTATTTTTCAGACATAACAGACATGTTATTTTTAAGACATAGTAACACAATGTTTGAAAGCAAAGGCGATATTACGTTAGTAAGTGTGATCAAAGACGGGAGGCTTGCTTACAGGAGATTAATTATTGAGCTTACTATAATGGGTATAAATCCAGTTAGGGTAGTACATACACTTATGTTATCACTACATCACAAGGCACTGTCATTTCGACTGACATCTTTCCCACGTGTTTATAAACAATGTGTTTTGTTATTATTCATAATTTATTTTGGTTATGCCTACGCTACAATAACACGGTGTTGACACGTAACAACATCTCAGATGTCGGGAATCACTGTTACTTCCTTGTACGAGGCTATGCTGTCGTCCGTCTTCAGAGCTTCCGGAGAAACTAATTAACTTCGATTTATATATCTGAAATTATCTCAACTAGGATATACTAAACTTGGAAATGTGCATATACGTGTTATTATCTATGAAGTCGGTTACTTTCATTTAACATCAATTGCAATATGTGATTATATATCGACTAGGTGGTAGTCTCGTCAGAATGTATATGACGTAGACGTTCTTTTCAGACCTGTTTACTTAGTATAGGTAATAAGCGATAGTCACAGCCCACGTGGCAATGATTAACGTACTCACCTGGGCCCGTATTCTCGAATCTTCGTAAGTCGTAAGTACTAATAATTTGCCTAACTGGGTATCGTTTCTCGAAGCTCTTTTAGCCGCTAAGGGACCATAGCACTCTCTTAGCAATGCATTAGCTATCGGCAAAGAGAGTGCTTATGGTCCCTTAGCCGCTAAGATAGCTTCGAGAAACAATACCCTGGTTGTCTGCTTATGTCAATTTTTAATAGATATTTTTTTACTAAGAAGTTCTGAAGATGTGAAGTTTCGAGAACACAGGCCCTGGTGAACAAACGTATACACAGACATACAAGACGGACACTACTACGCGGACACTACTACGCGGACACTACTATAGGCGTACCGTAAAGCTGCCATACAAGAGGGACTTACAACAATTGAGAAACACAGGACAAAATTGAGAAACCCATGAAACAATTGAGAAACCCACGAATCAAATGAGAAACCCACGACATATATCGACCACACTGTGGTGCCCGTTACAAAAAAAAAACAGTTGTAGATACATGATTGTAAGATACGCGTTTAGAACCCGCTACAAGTGTCAATTGCATAAAACATTGTTATCGCTACAATACTTGAGAATATGATTAGCGAAAACTATTGTAGCGATAACATTGATTCATTCAACCAGAGTTACATTTATAGCGGGTTCTGAACATTTGACTAACAATAAATTGTCACTACAACTGTTCTTCGTCATCAGACAAAATGAAGTCCCGAATATCTCATCGAATTATTGACACTGTCTGGTTTGAATAATGCACTTTTATTCGGAATGTGTCTCAGTTTGTAGTAGGCTTACGAAGTATTCATATAAACTGTATGTATGTCTTTAATGGTTTAGTAAGGTATTCCTATATATAGTCATTAAGTAGTTCTTGTTAAAGACGTACTGTGCCATTTCTTTCGATTTTTAATGATTTTTTACATTTAAATAAACTCTTCACTTAAAAGAAATCTGCATTTCAAAATTGATGTGTTGAAGAGTCATTTAAACATTTAAAAATAAATGTCAAAAATGATTTAAAATCGAAAGAAATGCCACGATACAGCTATGACAAGGATTACGTCATTAATGTAAAAGGTTAATAGTTGGAAGTCCTTGTAAAAGTGTAATACTTGCCAGTTCGATAATTATCAGAATTCTGAAGAGTGTGTAATCAGTGTCACTGCTGTGTTAGTCACTAAGCATAGCTACATCACGGGAAGTGCTAAACAAACATCTATGGGAATAAATCATAAATAAAGCGAAAGCATATCAATTTATAGACATCGTGGACATAGTCAACATAATTATTTACATGTACGTGTTTCGTTAATATGGCATCATCTGATCTTGAGTATTTCCTCACATAATTATAGCAGTTAAATCCAGGAGAGGATAATTCAATGACATGTTTTCTTCAAGAATTTGTTTTGCTCTGAGCTTTATACTTATGGAGGTATTTCTTCCGTCGCTTGTGAATGTTAGTGATATAAATGCAACGTTAATACAGAGTTCTCAGTGGCGATGTGTCAATGTTAGTAATGTTGCTAATGTTAGTAATTCTCGATGTTTTCTTTTACAATGTCATGGTAAATAAACGACTTCAAGCTATTCCTCCATTGATGCAATGAAGTCCATTCAAGGAACGGTCATAGTAAAGTTACTTATGATGCCGCCCTTTGTAGTCATTATGAAGAAAGCAACACCAGTCATTGGACCCAACTGCAACTTTGTAGTCAAAGAACGAACACTATTATGCTGAGTAATTAACTCACAGACTAGAATCCACATGTATGTCTACAGCGTTTTTCTGTGGCTGATACAGAAGGTACAAGGTCGACATGTCTTTGGGTAGTCCCCAGATGTACACCTTAAACCAAGGGCATTCGATGTACACAACAATGCATATCACTCTTCCATCAGCTCCTGTTTCACAAATGCATCCTTTAAACACACTCTTGAAACATTAATAATGATTTCGATCAGTCTTAATTGCCTGCATTGCAATGTCACATCTTAGACATAGTCCGGCGTAGGAGAGCTTAGGAACATGTTACTTCTTCTGATGTACTGCATCATCCCCTTCACCCTGTCGCGAAACCGTCGATTCAGCAGCCAGTACATCACTGGATTCACGGCACTATGCGCATGTCCGAGCCACAACGTGAACGGAAGTAGCTTTACGGGTTCACTGTCTTCGGCTATGTCAATGTTGAGAGAGGTGATGTTGTACGGAAGCCAGCAGATCATGAAGATCACAACGAGGATGATGAGCATGCGCGCTGCACGCTTCCGGGAGAACAATCTTTTCGTACTGCTGTCGGAACTTTCTCTACAGATGTCGTTAGTGCAAAGAGTCTTTCCGATGTGCGCGTAGCAGATAGCCAGGGTTGCGCCAGGAAGTATGTATATCATGAACATCATGAACACTCCGAATGCCTGTCTATCATAATCCTGTGGCCAGTCCTCGATGCAAAACTCCATTACCCTCATTTCCGGGAGCTCCAGCGTGTCTATTTTCCGAACGTAAAGAAATGGTCCCATGAAAATTGCAGAAACAAACCATATAATGAGGATGATGACGAGAGCTTGTCCAGGGGAAGTAACTCTGTGGGCTGTGACCGGATGTTGAATGGCTATATATCTGTCGATGCTCATAGCAGTCAAGGTGAAAATACTGTTAGATACGGCGAAACCTGAAATTGAAGGTATAAAGTAAGAATTAATTGAGATTCTTTAGAAATAGCATTAACAAGGAGATCTCAATCATTACTTAGCTATGCGTGATATAAAGTGCTTTCCCACAGGTTTTAACGGGGGTCACAGTCTTGAAGTTGCTTTCTAAAGGAACACCTATATACAGGCACGGTCCGTCTAGCGGAATAGTGGCTAGGTCTCTGTTGGATATTGTTTGTAAACAGTGGATTACTAGCTTCAAGGTGCCCGGCCACGACTGAGAACGTAACATTGACTCACCTTGTACGAACACTATGGCCTTGCAGAGGAAAGCCCCGTATATCCACAGCCTATATATGATAGTAGCTACGGCCATGGGCATACAGAACAGCGTCACCATCAGGTCTGCCGCCGCCAGGTTCAGAAGGTAGAAGTTCTTGGCCTTCCTTACGTTCCGCTCAGACGCCACTGTGCAGATGATGAGGATGTTTCCGATGAGGCCCACAAGGAAGATCGGGGCGTAGAGCGTCAGAAGTATCACAGTCCGGTACCTCATGTGAGTGTAGAAGGTGCCTGCGAAGTCGTGGAGGATGTCGCCGGCTCCTGTGAAGTTGTAGGGGTTCTCAAGGAACGCCGAGAGGTTCTCGGATTCCAGAAGATGTTTGTAGGAGTTGTATTCTTGTTGCTGGTCCATTCCGGATACCAGAAGATCGGGCAGAGCCTGAAAATAGAAGAAGGAACGTGTTTATGAATGTTGAAGTGAAATTAATTATGATAATGTTAATACATCCCCTGAAACAATGGGAATTGCTACCTTGTATCCGCCTTTCCCGGATGTCAAAGCAATGGGCATATTTTCAGAGGATGATGTGACCCCTTTTTCATTTGAATCTATCTTTTTCTATGTCATCAGCAATTATCTCCAGCATGAATAGGTTTAAGCAAAGCATGCATCAAAGAGATTTCATGTAATAACGTAGTCCAGTAAACGCTTTCTTGAATGTCATAGAACAATGTATTGTTTTTCAACTTTGTCGTTCTGTTTAAAAAGATAAGCAACAAACTATAATAAATTACTATCTGGGTGACAGATGACGTTTTCTAGGACATCCTGAAAGACGAGTAACACAAGGCAGCACACGACCTTTTCACTACGTTAGGACTGTAATTTCATAAAGTCATCCTTACAATGACTAGCGTTGATGAATACGTACACGAGTTAATTCATCAAATACGTATGTAAGAGTAAACATACAATGGCAATGAACTCAGTAATGATTCAGCTGCGGCTGGTTTCGTATCTGGACATGAGGTGAACGTGCTGTAAACACAGACCTCTATGTCAGATTAGAAAACTGACAACATTATCTCAAATTACATCCGTAGATGTTCTCTATAGGGACAATTACTCAGTTCAATATTGATCTGTGATACGCTAAGCTCTTTACGATATAACACCTATAGACAGGCGATGTGACTACGAGATTGATATAATGTCTGCATGCAGGTTGCGTTCAGGCGTGTTCAATAGTTGGTCTCGAGTACTACGTCGTAAACGTTGACCTGTTTCTGCGTAAAGGAACACATGATTGTTTATGTCTGCACGATACTGACCTAGGCATTGAACACATATCGGGACGTGAGACTCTATGCCAATGACCGAGAGTTGACCTCCATTACAATGGGTACACGGAAGCGTTTCTTGTTTTCCATAGTATGAAGAACATATTAGTAGTTATTGATTCATGGTAAGTACCATAATATACGGCAATGGACAATACTTGTGTGAGATGTATGGCACATGTAGATCATAAGTCATGTTAATGATGTGCTATACTGCTCATATTTTCTGTTTTAGTACATGGGAACAATATTCAATAATTGGCAGTACTAATGTATAGTAATAACCTGTAACAATATAAATGATGTCAAGTACTAGTGTAGCCGAGTGTGATATAAGATGATCCTACTCGTCTCAGTCGGTAGAGTGTTGGACTCATAATCCAGCAACTCAGGTTCGAGTCCCAGAATCGGCAGAGGTCCAAAATGTATAACTATTAAAATCAGTCATGCTCCAAGCCTGAATGCCACTTGCTTTTTTTTACATCACGTGACATAAGTAATCTATTCTGCATATATTGAAATAATATTTTCAGATTTTAAGAAAAGGTAACTGAATACAGATCATCCAATAGTAAATATATCAATAAATATATACACATATAGTTGACTGATACATTTTACTTGAATTATTACTATTTTGTTTAACTATTTGTTGTAAGTTTTGTTAACAATAATACTACTAAAGTGATTTTACGGTCTAAACATTATCGGAAATTTTATTCAGTTACCATAGTTAACCTTAGTACTAAAATGGATTAGTCTCCGTGCTACCTATTACTGAACACCAGACATACTTCCTGGAATAAAATGGTATGATTTGTCCAATAATTCATATATATTAGTGGACCCAATGCCCGGGGGAGAGGGAGGTTTTGCCAGGGTCAGTGGGGCAGCGTACTAACTAGGAGAAATATTATGTTGGGTTTCCTGAATGAAATTGTCCCTATATCCAGCACACCCCTGGGACTATTTCCCTGACTGATGAGCTCTCGGCTTTCCTGGGAGCCTCAGTTCATGAAGGACGAGTTTGCATACTGCGTATCTTGCATAATTTAGTGTTCGACAGCCAGGTATCAGCCGTCGATTTAGATATGTACCAAATCTTTCCAATCAAATTTAAGACAGTAAAAAAATTGCTTTATTTAATATATTATTTTTACTGTTTGCATTTCTCTAAATATGTGCTAATATGAAATCTGCACCTGAGGTAAAATACTGGGTTCAAACGTTTTCAGGTATTGTTATTTTTCGAGAATCAGTACGTGCTTAATCAGTCGTAATAATTGGTTACAATGAATACCAAACCATTCTGTACCGGTGTATACTTCTAATTTTACCGCCGGTTTTATGCAAAACCCCACCATCAGGGAACGCCAATAAGCGGATACGATCATGTATGCATAAATAAATGCAAATCATGTATTTCTAAAGCATTAGCGCCTCATGTGCGTATATTATCAGCCTGCATTGTTTAATCTGTTCTGAGATAATGTTGATGTAGATGGACTCATACGAACTCAGATGGACTCATAGGTAGGCCTACTACATACTACGATTAACTAATTTATGTCAGTATAACAGGTTAAGACTCCATTTGTACGATCGCCTTCCTTTTACGTCTTCATTGCATATTGATCATGTTGGCTGTACTCTGATACTTGCCAACAAGTTAGAGCAATTCCTTAGGTCTGGTGCGTTTGCTATAAATCGTGTGGAACCGATTGTGGCTCTTTACAATCGGTTCTTAGAGCGGACAATGCGGAACAGAGGGGTTGTCAGCAGGCAACTTTCATGTCTGTGTGCTGTCAAGTAGCTGATACACGAAGGTGTATTTATCATCCTACATAGAACACTCATTCGCAAATGCACCTACTATGCTATGTAAACCGACCTGCATTCGGCAGTAGCCAGACATATGGAATAACAGCTTTATGAAGTTAACTTAACTTATATGAAGACGGTGCACTAGCCTGACCAAGAAATACAAATAGGTAATAACAATATTATCCACAATACTAATAACATAACTATTGGTATACTTAAAGGTCAGTAGACAATAATACAATTATCCATAGCTACAATGGAATTCTAATCTCAACCTTATGTAATGTGTATAATGGCTGATGCATAAATATGATTAGATAATAAGTTAATATGTCTAATTGTCATAAAGCTAAATAATGTGTTTGTTTGATGTTTGAGTAATACAATTGAAAGTGTATAAGATCAAACAAGAAATTGTTATTACGTTAGGCACAAGATAACTATGTACTCTCAGTGTTATTATGGCACCACGGCACGCATACCCCCCGGAAGTTGTTAATATAATACTTTCCTATACACTCATTAGTGTTAGTAAATAATTAAGAAATCTTAGCCAGAAGCTTAAACTATGACTGAAATGAGGAATATGAGCAAGTATTTCTATACCGCAGTTCATTGTTTATATTTACCTGTCTATGACACGAGCATCAGATGTTGGCCCTATGACCGCACAGCCACAACCGCGAAGATTACAATGTCAATAAGTAACAGTCTCCGAGAACACAATTAAGTCAGCCGCACAATGATCGATCGTAGATCATCGAACTAGGTGTTCACAACTGAAGCACGGGTACTGACTTTCAAGACAGATAACACACGGATATATATGTGCCATTTCTATTAGTGAGTACTATAGCCCCGCCCACTGGTGGTCGGTGTACACCTCGCCATGGGAATACACTGGCCAGAGTCTTGTGCTTGACGTAAGACTACTTCGCTGATTGTCTTCGAACAGTTGACGTATATAACACTAGAGGTATTGAACAAGGGCCTTGTTGCTCAGAACAGTTGTAGCTACACTTGATTGTAAATAAAAATTGTTGGGACCCGCAACAAATATAATCTGATGGCACGAGCATATTTTATCTCTACAATAGATTTTCTCGATAATTATTTGTATGCAAATTGTTTCATGCAATGGACTTACACTTGTGACTGGTCTCTATCATTTGACTTACTATCACTTACAGCTCCAGTTGTTATGTGAAATTGGACCCAGGGTTAAAACATATACGCCTTATTGGAAAACATTTGATTCGAATTATAGTATTGGTAAGATCAGTATTGACTATTGGCCCTTCAATAAATCTTAAGTATTCTTGTATGTTTTTTTCGTTCTATTTTCATCATAATTAGGTAAGGACAAAGGTACGAATATATCGTATATATTAATGAAGGTTATGAGCAAAGGGGGAGGGGGGTAAAATAACTCTAGAGCTCTGGTTCATGGACACGGAAGAACAGATGACCTACAAAGTAAGTTAATGCCGATGTCTTATAGTGCTCCAGGACTTACTAACAAGTTTCTTATTGCGACAGGGTCCATGGTGAATATCTAATCGAAAATTAGCTTCTATGTTATTATATTTAATTGCTTTTACAACTTGAGTATTGTTATGGCCTATTATCGCATATGTGAGATATTGAAGATATGTTTTACATATTAACGAAAGTTTACGTATTGGTTCGTCTTCCGTTGTAAGTGTAGGTAACCATTGTATCTATCGTTTCGTAGATATCTAACTAACGAACAAGTTCCGAAACGTAACGTGTGGAAATAGTGTACAATATTAAAGTTGATATGGATTTAGCGCAGTATAAATACGCACATTGTTATGTATTTATAACATTCGCCATGACCCATCAATAGAGCGAACAAGGCGTCAACATACTCCAATTACACGGAGCTGATAATGCAATGGTACAAATCGAATGTTTTCCATTCCGGCTTTTACAACTATTTTTCTATTTTGTAGTTAAATTATCACATCAACAAAAAATCGTATAACATTTCGCACACAGGGATGCAACACTACGGATCCCTTCCGGGCTATTCCGCTTCAACCAATACTTCCCTTTAGGATTACGAATTTCGGGAAGACAAAAACAGACAAGGTGTCGAAACGCTGTCAGCTACGACAAGGAGTTTCCTTGATTCGTAGCATGAAAAACACATAGAACATTACAAAAAGACAAATCAATCCAATGTATAATGTGCATACAACGATTTTTTTTAGAAGGGTAATTCAATTTACAAGTGCAGAATTGCCAATGGAATCCATGAAAGAAATCGTATAACATTGTGTAAGTATGACATTCTCGTTGCTGCAATAGTCGCACTATTTGCTCTCTCATAACAACCTGATTTGTCGGTGTTGAATTATCATAGTCAATAACAGAACAAGTGTAGGTTTGTAATCCAGCAGAACAGTCTTCATGATGACATGTATCTGCTAGCAGTTAATGCCAGGAACTTGTTGCCCAATAGTGATGGGGCCTGCTCCTTTCTAGTTGTAATGTATGTAATTTCTGTCGGGACGCATGCGCAGTTACACTGTGCGGTGGTGATCCTTGGTAACTGCGCATGCGCAGTTACACTGTGCGGTGGTGATCCTTGGTAACTGCGCATGCGTCGGACAGAAAGTACGGACATTACAGCTAAAAAGGAGCAGACCCGTAGTCCTTTTCCTGCATCTCTGCCAGAGGTCAAGCGCTTCGAATTCGTGGCTTGTCTTGTGTTCAAAATATCTGATTTTAATCTGTCCAGAGCAGTCGTACATACTAGTAGCTTACAACCAAAGGTTTGTAATACGTAGGATTGAGAAGTCTCCCCAACAACATTGGAATTCCCCATTCACTACTGTTAGCTTTGGCATTGTGTTCATGTTTTCTTTAAAATATTTAATAACTGTGATTCAACATGGTTGAATAGAACTCATTTTATGTACAGTCCAAAATGAATTGTTTTTCACATAGTTTGAAACTTCACATGCAAAACTATTATACTCGTGCCGGGTTCTTTTGGAAACTGACAGCATGTGTTCCGGCGACAAGTTTGCAAAAAGAACGATGTATGTTTTTAACCTGACACAAATTCATTATACTTCAAGACATCAAATGTCACTTAAAATGGGTAGTGTTTGTGCTCTTGAGCTCGTAATTACTGCCTATTTCTGTGTGGCCATTTCCCCCCTATCTGTCCCAAGAGTAGCACCTGTTAACAGTAGCGTTGACGTCGCATCCTCTTTGACTGGTAATGTAAATCCATGACCTATGTTTAGAAACCACATGCTATCTAATCCTAAATGTCAGCAACGATGATATACTGATGCAGCAGATGGGAATTTGCGACCAAATGAACACCGTTGATATGCATGTACGTCATCAATGCCCCTATCCTCTAGAAATAGAACATCTGACACATTTAGAAATGGTATGCAACTATGAGGAAATACCAAGATTAGACCAATGCAGTCATATATGTATATAGTATATTGTGGCCCATGATCTCGTGCGTTGCACGGTTGATGTAAAGCACACTTGAGCCCGGCCAATACTTGGATGGGTGACCGAGAGCCTGAGAGTATCTAGGATTATTTGCTCCCTCACACTGAGACATATGTTGAATAATTTGTGGGATTTCCTTCGTTGTTACAGTTAATCTGTATAATTAGGTAATTTGTATATTACCTGATTTTTTTCTCCATTGAATTTCAGTTCACTAAATTATAAAAAGCCTGAAATGACAAAATGATTCCCTTTAATTGCCAGATAGAATGTCATCAGTTTGATGAATGCAAATTAAGATTGTATATGTATTCACACACATTTGTATGAATGCCTATACACATTTACATGTTACTTTCATTTTATTTCATCAAACTTTGTTAATATTGGAATTTACTTAATCGATATAGGCAGATCTAAATGTCATTCTGTATTACAACAGACTATTGAGGCGTACAAGCGGAGTATGGTATCACAGGAATAGCATATATAGTGCTATATCGGGAGAATACAGGAAATGG
The DNA here is from genome assembly GCA_032361325.1 of Lepetodrilus fucensis. NCBI lineage: Eukaryota > Metazoa > Mollusca > Gastropoda > Lepetellida > Lepetodrilidae > Lepetodrilus > Lepetodrilus fucensis. Next base: position 13,284 of record JAUTBV010057213.1, read on the forward strand.
TTGACAACTTGACATGTCAAAGGAAGACTACTTTAACACATGCTCGGTTGCTTATTAATACACTACTAATCCCATTAGACACTAGTTTCGCAAGTTCTCAGCGGATGTTCGCATTAAGGCTTAATATCACAGTTGATAGAACTGTATAACGGATTTCGATTACGTTTGATTTATCCACCCAACAGTTGTTATTTACTTGTGTACTTAGTCCCCAGTACTCAATAGTTATCAAACTATTAATATTGTATATAAATAAAGGGAACGTTCCGCTATTTATCTTATCTTTGATGCATCAACTGATCTATGAAGGAATCTGCGAGCGAACATTAGAGATGTCCCCCTTGCATGATGTATAATGAAGCAAAACTTGGGGGTTGCCGTGGAGATTTGTCACCCGCACAGAGGTGTAAAGCTTTTTGGAAGTACAAACATTATGTTATGCATATCAAGTGAATGTAATTTGCAGTTATAGCTTATAACTAGTCCAAAACAACCATAAATATCTGTGATATTATGCCTTTAAATATTTTCAAATTAGATTTCAAATTATATTTTGTATAGCATTCAAATTCATTTTCCCAAGAATTTGTCCGAATCTGGATGATCATCGAAGTAAAATTGACAGTTGTATCGTTATTAAACATGGTTTTGCTTGAACATTTCTAAAATTAGACTGAACATTGCATCATTCGAAATTTAAAATATGATCGTTTCATGACATTTCTTGTTATTTGTTTTAGAAACTATTTAAGGATGTCATTGAGCGATTATTGCTGTTTACATACGATATCCTTATGACATCAGAAGCTTGAAAATGCTGTAGATAAAAATAATGAAGAATATGCTAAGAAAACAACAATGCTTTCATAAAGTGAACATTCTTTGGATAATGTCCAAGAAGCGAATGTTGTCACACGATGGATATATTCAAATAAACATCTTAATGTGACTATTAAAGCATTGTTAATACATTGAGAAGGATATGTGAGAAAACAAAAACACGCCTCTATATAACGGTATGCCGGTACATAAGCATCACAAAATCTATCGCATCTTCAGAAAAACATGGTTACTGTATTTAATTAACATCCGTCAAAGACTCAAAGACGTCCAAAAGAAGAACACGTTCACATAGTCTAGTGTTCTAAACCATCACACAGAGCTGCACTGCATACATCCTCGATAACCCAGGCCATTATGACTACACTAACGACGGAGGTTATTGTAGTCATAATGGCCTGTGTTTTCGAGGCTGCACTGCGTAATGACTGTAGATAACGCTAGTATCACATCATTATAACGTTATATACAACGTTATGAACAATGCTTGACGTTACCACGATTGTAATTTCGTCCATGTCAAGGCGTTGTTTATTATGTCGACGGGTACCTCAGCAGCAGACTCATTTATCAGCACTGGCTTTCCAGTTCGAAGAGGTCAGACACATGACGTCACAGATTCATTACACTTTTAACGTAGACCTAACGAAGCCATCGCTCCCTACAGCGGGGATTGTAAAATAATAGGAATTAGTGTAAAATAATAGGTAGAATTATAGGCATTAGTTCCAACACGTATGCATCTCAATGCTGGTATTCATAGTAAATGAGAAGTTGGTTGAATATATGAGGCCGTTATTCAGGTTCTTAATGATTCCTTATTGACTCGATCCAGATCTATATAGGCAAATAAACAATGTGTCCTAATAATAGATTAGTAGATTGGCTTTAACATCTGAAAAAAAAGGTTCACTGTGCACTAAAGCTTGAGATGAAATTCAATCAATTAACGGAATTTTAATTCCTGAAGCGTAATTTATATTGTATGTTTGAAATGGTATACATGTAGGTTAATTGTGTGTTTCTTTTTTAATCGCGTAATTGAAAACTGACAATGATATATACCCTATAGAGTCTACAGGGAGATATTAGCGAGAGGGTAGTCAACCTTGAACTTATTTCAGTATTCGAGCAGGGGTCGTATAGAGTGGTGATAATCAACTGTATCCGTCTGCATGCATGTGACAAAACCGTGCATGTATATGACAGGTACAGACATTGCAAATCGCAATAAGAGCAGTACATAGGCGTATGTCTGAAATCAGGGTGAGATGACATTGTTTTCAACTCACAAATCTATTAGTATCTTTATCATCTAATAGTCATACATCGTTTGAAGCTCGTCTAAAAATAGAAATGACTAAATGCAAATACTAAACGCAGATAATACGATATCTAACGAAACTTGGTTAATAGTCTCTACATCCGACATAATTACTCAAAGGAAATATGCTGTGCACCTCTGAATCTATGTTTGTGTTAGGCAGATTCATATCCAATAAACCCTAAGTCGTTTCACGTAAGCCACACGAAAGATATACCAGATGGCCTGTTTACGCCTGTTGTTGGCACGTTTTCCGTGATCGGTGCCAATTTACATGTGTTTTTATAAAAACAAAAACATGGTCAATTCAATTTAGCATAATACATGCTATGCACTTACTCAATTTGACGTAAAACACTCAGTTTTACCATTTGAAAGGATCGTCTGAATCACTATGGCCTAATCCTTTCGAATCTGCGTAAAGAAATATGGAATTACCTTACTATTTCATCTTACGTCAATGCACTATGCCTATCAATAAGTCAAGCCATAACCATTCAGCTTTGCATCTATATATTTTACGACATTATTCAATACACTATATAAACATCAACTCAAATCTGATAGAAAATACTTGTTCATGGTATCAATAACCTGGGTCCCGTTCCACAAAGCGATGGAGGCGCTATGAGAGTCGTAGCTCCCAGTACGTATGTAGCTAGTTATGACTCCTCGTAGCGCTTCGGTTGTTCTTTAGAATGGCACCCAAACATATACCGTATGTACAGCTTCACAAACAATTAACCGAGTCATGTTAAAGCATTGATTAGACGATGCAGCTGAAGCCTCATCTGGATGTAGGATTGGCGCCCATACAATTATCTCTAGCCTTCCGCTGTGGGAAAGTAGGTGACATAAATACTCACATTTCCACTTGACATTGCCACTCGATATTGCCATCCAAGTGTGTCTAGTGCGACTACGTATAAGTACATTGATGTCAGTTCTCAGAGTCAATATTAACCATTTTGTTACAGTTTTAAATGTGGGTAGATTAGTGATATGGAATGTGATGTTTAAAACGCATCTCAGAAAATCAGTTAGAGACTTTTCATTATCTTGCAATCAGTTAGCAATAAGGGACTATGACTATGTTCTCAAAGCTATCATATGCCTAACGCCATTGTTAAGTCTTCGTTGGGAAACATTTGATGATCCTGAAATTGTCAAATGTTCCTCCAAGAAGGCCTAATGATGCCTTTAGCTAAACTATATAGCTTCTTGATGGTGCCCTCTGCTCTTCGTGTAATGAGACGGTCGTACTGTAGTCGGGGCCTACATCAGGGTGTACGACATAGCAGGAAATGACGTGACCCTTGATTAGTCCCAGACTACAGTGCGACCCTTTCGTGAAGTGCAGATCTGAAGTCAACCAACGCAGCCAGATCAAGTAGGTTGTGATGGTTAATGGTTTTCCGGAGTGTCACGTCATCAGGTCTTGTACATGATAGGTGTATTTGAGGGGTGATTCATTGATCAATTAAATAAGCTACTAGAACAGAGAATATTCGCTGACTATTTCAGATTTCACACAGCCACAACAATATAAGATTCCCATCATCCTGAACAATATACTTACACAGTCATATCAATCATGTTAATTCTAGTAACGTAATTATGCCAAATCAAGTTGTAGTTATATAGACTGGGAGGTATGGTTGTTTTCATGGTCTCGCGAAAGTACGCAGACATATACTTCTTTCTAGATATAATTTAAGATAGTGAGAATAAATGTTACTGTCTGTTATGAGGATAAATGTAGGCGTGATGGTGATAGTGGGTACGGATTGACACATATATATGAATACTTTAACAGCTCTATACTTGTCCGAAAGCATTAATAGCCGTCTTGACATACATGTTCTAAACACTGCAAATAACTCCTGGGACTTAAATGGTCAGCATCTACATCTCAGTGAGCTAATTAACCTGTTTAGCAAAGTCCTAGAGGGATGACGCATTGTCTACATTGGAATAATGAAGTACTCAACGAACAGTTCTGCTGAGGGGAGACTTTAACATTTTGTCCTCTTGACTTAATTCACCATATAACTAGCCTGGATATTTCTTCAAATTACGGTTGCAACATTATTCTTTTATCACCAACACATTACTTCAAAGTGTCGTTAGTTCCAATATTCCAGTATCATTATATCATCGCAACTGGTGTCTCTCGTGCGATTTCTGATACGCAAGCTTTGCTACCATTTAATTGTATCGACCTATCAATTCACATGACAAATATTCAGCGGTCTGGCATGGCTCATTTGGGTTATTGGGCTAATTTCATATCCGTGACAATAATCGAATGCTGGTGTACCACAGTTTTACTGGGTATGTCAGTGACCAGGACCAGTTAGAAAAGTTACATGTTGCTTTCTTTATCCTGAACTGCTTTCTTTACAACTCGTATGTTGGTATAACGTAATCGTTGTTGATATTATTTATACTAAATCTAGAGAATCAAATACTTGAAGACATTAAATTGTGCATGCATACACGGAACCATCCTCGAAAACACAGGCCATTATGACTACACTAATTTGACGGAGGTTAGTGTAGTCATAATGGCCTGGGTTTTCGAGGATTACACAGAACCGGCTGCATACTGTGGAAAGGTGTAGTAAAGGCGGAAATAATATAGATTTAATGGAAATGTATAGAGAACGCACTAGATAAAACACAATTACCATAGGTTAATGTCGGTATAACTACATATATATTAAATACCAGCATTCACAAATGTATTTACGTCAATATTTGGAACTATATTATATTAAACCTTGGAAAAAGCAATCCAAAGTACAATTAAGTCTCAGGTGTTTTTATAACGATACAGTGATAGTTTACAGTGCTACAGTAATCTAATTGAATTCACTTTACAAGTAAACCCGTCAATATATTAATTAGTCTGCTAATTACTACGTACGACAAGTCTGTGATATATCTGTTTCATATATATTAAAGTATTGAGTATAATGGTTTTAATAGCATACAACATATAAAACTAATTATATTACTGTTGATTATGTGTGCTACATGAACAGAAAATCATGGTGATTGGTCTGTTAATATATATCTAATGGCTTTAGATATTTTCTAATCGTATTTCAGAAGTTTCTATTATCACAACGTCACAGGGTACTAAACTATAAATTGTTACATGTATTGAATTAGCTCGGCACAGATTACGAACTGTGTCCCTGCCAAGTCTAATTTGGTTGAAGAATATTTCAAGTCTCATTGAATTATAAATACCATATACATGTATATGTATAGACTATTAGTAGCATGTAAGGAAGCGGGCATCAATTAGTGTGCTTTGGCTGACTGGGGCACTAGGTGTCTGAACTAGGTGACTGTTTACAATTGGAGCAATAATAATAATAATAATAATAATAATAATGCATTTTTATAATTCACCTATTCCATGTCGTACACATGCTCATGGGGCTACATCATTATCCCGGTGAATGGATCTAGGTGCACTCAATTTCCTCTCAACTCCCTGGGGAAGTTTACAACCCAAGCTGTCATTCAAGGCACTACATGCCTATAGTGAACTGCTTACATGTCACTAACCGGAACAATATACTATATAATATAGTATGTCATAAATGTCCTTTCACTCGGAGTGGCAGTGATTTCACTGTCATGAGTGCCGTTACTGATTGGCACCCAACGGCAACGTCTTCTGATGCCAGAGGGAAAATACAGCCATACTGCAGTACTGCAACTGACGTCACATCATGCATGTGTGTGCGCAAATTACAATTCAATAACATGTTATCGAATGGACCTTTATTGTTTCCCATGTCAGTTCAGTGATGTCGATGTGACTATATAATTGGGGTAGCTATTATCTATTTTGCCGAATTGGCACGGAACTGTTTTCACTGTAAACATCCATCCAGACATATGTCAAAAGGGATGAACGGGTCAATTATCAGGAGGAACTATACCAATTATCTCTGTAATAAGAAATATACATATACATGTGTACCAGACACATCACACAGTCACACTCACACTTGCACAGTCACACACTCACACACGGTCTACAACTTCAAAGACAATCTATTCCACACCACGCGCATTGCTCTGAAGAAATTCCCATGCCGGCGATGATTACACATTGAGGTAATAAGTATTGCTCTGACGTCAGTCAACTATTCCTCTGTACATACTCTGTTTACATACAGTGATGTGTAATAATTACCTCATAGCTTGACACCGAAATTAATTGGTGTTGACTTGTTTATGTGCATACTGCAACAGAGGTTAATCGTATGTACGCCCCTAGTTATCATGGCCACTACGTGTTACGCATCCAATACTGCGCAACCAGTCTAGGTCGGTTGTCAATATAAGCTAAACACCGACCTCCGAAGTAACCACTGAGTTAATGAACGCACAGTCTACGAAAACAACTTTATGTCATATAGAGACTCCGTTCCATCATCGACAACCTAGAACTGTAGGAAGGAAGTTGGAATCGTCAAGCCATCTAGCCTCAATCAAGCGCTGCACATACCACTGGCATAACCGTTTAACCTAAGAACCGGATACAGAACCATGTCGAAAGTAGAAATGCCCATGACAGGCATAGACATAACCATATA
>JAUTBV010057324.1:0-20067 GCA_032361325.1 Lepetodrilus fucensis
TACAGTATGAGGTATGAAGAGGTTGTATGTGGCTAAAGCTATGAGGAGACTGTATGCTGCTACATTAGGAGCTACAAGGAGGCTAGCCTGATACTGACACACTGACACATAGCACCAGGTGGTGGACAATGGCGGACATTATCAGTGAATGAGCCATCTGGACAGAGCTGGCCATTTGTTCTCCTGTACAGTCTCAATTATTATGCACTCATTAATACATAGCCGTGGTCTTTATTTGCTCTGTAGTATGTCAGGAATACTTATTTCAAAATTGCAATAGGTATTTTAGACATGGTAAAGGCTTAACCCTCTCACTGCTGGATTAGACACAGGTACTGCTTCTCTGGTTGCCTTCAGCAGGGAGAGAGTTAATGGAAGTAATTCAGGTTACAGACATGAGAAGTAAATCGATAGGGTGTGGGTGTGGGTGTATGAGAGAAAGAGAGAGTGAGAAAGAAAGAGAAAGACCCCTATAGTAGTTCACTGTTCAATGTGGTTGTACTGTTCAGAGTAGTTCACATGGAATCATCAGATATGTCAACTGTGTGTTTTATAGCCAGGCAAAGTGACATTGAGAGGCAAGTAAAGTCTGGGATTGTTTTTCAATTATATTTTTCAAAGAACACTTTTTATTTTAGCCTTTGTGAACACAAATATAAGCTTTATATTTTATCTTTTGTTAATGTCTTAGTTCTTCTGCACCAACACAATGTAATACCAAATGTACTTACTTGTAGAATCAACATCTGAAATGTTGTTATGTTGAAATTGTAATGTATTACTAGTTAGACATTCTTAATTATGCAAATAAATATTACAATGGATTAGATTAGTTTCCTGCTTGATGTATAGAAATCGTGACCATTTCATTATTCCGAAGAATTCTATCGCAACTCGGCTACATTAAAATAGTTTTCTCTTTTATTTTTTTTTGTAAACAAGGAAATCTGTTTTTCTTATGAACCAGCCAGGTGTGATTATGGCAAATTATAGTTTCCTTTCTCCGAGCAGTTATGGATCTTCGCGTTTGCGAATATGCCACGCAGCTAAAAAAAAAAGCCCACTAGATTGTTTGCATACAATAGCCGGAGTTGGCTGCGAGATCTATTTCTCTATTTGAGTGGAATTTACTGCTGTTTGTTTCAGTGGATCAATCAGAGGACGGCTCCGTTGATGGAATCCTGCTGCGAACGTTTCAGTCTAGTTATGACGTTCATAAAACTATGTCCGTCGTACCTCAGCGGCAGCCATGTTTGATTATGGAATTGAATTGTTTCTCACATTATCGGCGGTCTCGGTGCCGTGTTATTTGCCGACCTGCGCTGGTTCCGTATTTACAGGAATATTTCCGTCCCCGGTAAAATTACCATTCTGAGATTCGACCCGCGCACTTGACTGCAGTTACAGCCAGAAGTGTCAGGGCTGTGTTCTCGCAGCCGTCAATGTTTGTCATATTTAATTGGGAACGACTCAGAAAATCATTTCATGCCCGCAAATTGAATATTGTTTGGTATTCTCGGCACGTTTTTGTAGAGCAAATAGTCAGCGGCGCTTTAATTCATCTGGACCCGCCATTGAATGCTTGGTTGTTTCAGGCTTTCCTCCTGTCAGAGCTCACTGGTATTGTGGTTTTCATTTACATAGTAATAACTTGTAACCTATCCATTTTGTATTGAGTGAAATATCTTGAACCCTTTCCATGCTGAAAGAAACTAGAGATGACCTTTAGAGCTGGGGGCCTATTCTCGAAATGTTCTTATGAAAACATTAAAAAATTAAAAAATTGTTAAAATGTTTTTAAAAAAAACTGGTATATCTTACCAACTGGTGTCAATTATAGAAGGAAATTTACTATTAAAGTCTTCTCCAACTTCTTGAAAGTTTACGTGTAAAGTAGATATCAGTGTAATGAAATAGTGCATTTAAAATTTAAAGGGCAAACAGCATTGCAAGAGTTAATTGATCCACAGTCCGCATGATCAGATTTCTAACGTCTTGCTCCACAGAAATAGCAGAATGTACAGAGTAGGTTTCATTTCACGTGTTTAATAATGAAGAAATCGCAGTCTAGACGATTGTCTTAACATCGTATTGGGTAACAATTAAATTATTTACTGCAATCCACTTAAAGTTTCATTGCTCAATTTACAGATTCTGCATTTACAATTTGTCGTAATTGTAAATACCACTATGATTCAATTAAATTATTAAGGAAAAGTAACAATTATTGTTGTTGAGTTGGTATATTGATGTTAGCATTTATTGTTCGATTAAATATATGATACTTATCTTTAAAAGGTTATGTGTCGGGGTATCGTTTCTTAAAGCTCTCATGTATACTGTGATACCATAGCGCTCTTGTATCATGTGTATGTGCACAATTCCCATGTAATAAGAGTCCTTATGGTCTTGTAGTAGATAAGAGAGCTTTGAGAAACGATACCCATAGATGGTCGGAATATTCTAATTAATCAAACGGAGGACAAACTGAATTTCAAGTTGCTGTATAAATTACAATATTTCAGAATACTGTATTACAATTTACGATATTGTTCAGCAACCGCGGAAACCCAGTAGTTGGTGTTTCATTGTCAGAGTATTGACAGCAAATTTGAAAGAAATGTTTGAGAGACTGGAGGCAACAGAAATTGTAGAAATCCTTGATTAACCCTCTCCCTGTTGGATATAGGCACAGACACTGCTCTTTATGGCATCTCCAGTTGCCTTCAGCATGGAAAGGGTTAATGTTGTATTTGTTTGTTTCCTCATTCACATTTTTAGAGAGCATTATTTGAACGACGGAACATGCTATGGCTGTTCACGGGGGATATTTGTCCAACCTGAGTTCTGTGTTATGAATTTGATCCTTTTCAAATAATGCTTGTGGTTGGTAAAGGGTCGTTCATTGTTATCATGGCAAAAGTCATTAATATTCCAGTTGCAATTGGGTTTTTTTAAGGACATCTTGAAAATTAATATTATTTATCATGGAATTTCACTTGAAATCTGAAGTTGCTATGCACTAAATAGATGACAGGTCAAGGTCGTACAGATGGTCCATTCCGGTTATGTTCAAGGAAAATGCCAAGAATAATGAGATATTTGATTCTTCGTGTAAAATTATACAGACTTTTTTTCCAGTTAGAATTGACTGGATGTGAACACTAGGGGTGTATAAGGATGGACCTCAAGGAATCGCTGGCAATCTTGAAACTCAATTTCAACGTCTTTATTTTCACCCTACGGCAACGACAGGCAAAGAAATAATTATTTGGTTGTCCCAAGAAATTTGTTAAACATAGTCTTCTTATAGAATCCAGGGTTTGGAAAATCTTGTTGATGTCAATGGTTAGTCTAAGAGTGGCACGATGTGGCACGTTTCACCACAGCAGTGTCACAGTGACACCAAAAATGTCACGCTGACAACTTTAATGTGAATTCATAAGATGTAAAATTTTAGATGTATATCAAGTTTGGAAAGTCAACTTCTTTAGCTCTTCCTTTTGATATTTTTCTATCAGTATTCCTCTCGGCTGTATTTCAAAGTTGTACTTTATGTATAAAACATGATGGTCTTGATCTATTTTTCAGATATTCCTGATTATAATATTTATGTATCTCACTTGCAAATTTAAAATTTGCACTGTACAATGACATTCTCATCCTATGGTTCCGATATTCCTGGTACAATATTGTCAAACTTAAATGTTCATTGTTTCACGATGTTCTCGGCCAATATTTCTGATGTTCCTGATATTAATAGAATTGTCAAATTGAATCATTGCATGCAGTTTGCCGTGAGCTGCAGGGAGTTGTTTCTGTATAGATTGTCCCACACCTCGGATGGCCCTGTCGTGGAGTACGGAGAAAGTCCCCTGGATAAGTCCTAGCACAGCCTCGTTATTTTAATTGTCTCTCGTTGCCGCCAGTCTAGAGTGTAGTGATTTACCGAATTCAAGTGGAAAATAGTCAATGATGATGCTCCCCCTCCCTCGTCAATTGTACGACCCACCGAAGCATACGTCTATTTCATTAGTTCTGCATTGACTACAATTACCAGTCCTGATTGGCTGAAACTAGGTGGAGAGTATGGACGGACATGGTGCAGAGAAATTTGCGTTCCGTTCTGTCGCCGCCGGAGGAAATCTTCCGAAAATCTCAGCTAAATCTGGCAAAGCGATACCGCTGAATTATCTGGAGTACGGTCATACAATTGAATCATATTGATGTAATTACTACATAGATTTCTCTAACTACATGAATTACTTACATTTGCTGGGTTTGACGGAATCACGAGCACTTGTTATAAGTTAAGTGGACGACTTCTTTTGGCGTTTTATGTAATGAAAAGAAAAATACTGGTAAAAGGAACTTTTATGTATATCACATGCAATGCCATTTTCTGTCCTGGAGCTAATGCAACCTTATTATATATAGAACACTACATCATTAGTGGAACCTGAGGTCAGTTTGACCTATGACCTTTTTTCCAGCAGAGCCATTAGAGGGATTGAGCCAAAGGTTTGACCTGTAGGGGCTCCATGTCTATCACAGAGAAACCTTGACCATCATGGTCGGTGTGTCCATCATATCCTGACCAGTGCAGTCAGAATGCTTTGATCTAGGGTCTAGCTTTTAGACTTTTATGTTCCCAGTGTTTGAATTTGTAAGTTTGAAAAATAGGAAAACAAATTTAAATTATAATTATAATATTTTTATTTTTTAAATGTCTTTCTTTCTTCAATCTTCTAGAATTCTAGAATTGATTGATCTGAAAGGCAAGTGAAAATGTAACCTTGGTTCAGTTTTCCTCAAGAGTACATCTCAAACACTTGCAGAGTGTCTATTTAATGTTTGCCATCAGAATATTCTTCACAGTTCATTTGGCCAATGAGCAACTGAATGTCCTTGTGATACATTAAAGCAAAACTCACAGAAGCAGAATGTTTCGTGGGCTAATAAAAATAATTTTCTCTCAAGCAGTATTATTAGAAATCATAGCAGTTTTGTCAATATGAACTGCAGCCTAGGAGCTGCAATATTGGATTTCGCCAGTGTTTTGGTGCATCGGTTTCCAAGTTGTCCTAGCCTCAGGGCATGTGATAGTAATCTCCCTGATGCTACGAGATGGCAAACACGAAACTACGATGAACAGCTGGACGAGAACACTCATCTTTAATATTACAGCAGTTGTGTTTTCCTAAATTTGTTAGCCATTATTTTGAAAATATTTCATTACTCATTGATGAGAAACATTCCATTTACTGTTTGATGATCATTAGCCTTCTGAAACCATGATGACTTTTCATGTACCTGACATATGGGTGAAAGATTCCCACTGTGACATGAGACAACGACTCGCTGACTTCTGAAACCATGATGTCCTCTAATGTAGCGCTGAACCCAGCCATGAGGGTTAACCCCAGCTCTTCTGAGATCAGCTACAGATGCTGTATAGAGCACTAGTTGTGATTATTCCAGCAGGGAGAAGGGTTATGTGACAATGAATGGAGCAACAATGAAATGTCCATATATGAGCTGCATGTATAATACAATAGCCTTCAAGCCACAGAAAACGAGGTCAGAATGTCAGAAATGAACCTGCTGGGGGAAATGTGCTGTGTAGCTAGTCAACACTTATGTTAGGCTTCCTTGACCGCCGAGCTGTTTGTCCTGTGGGATTATTTTCTGCCGAGGTGTTGTACAATGATGGTCTTGCCCTCTGAGGTGCTTGTCCTGCAAGTTGTGTGTTCTATGGGATTCTTTTCTGCCGAGGTGGTTCTTGTCCTGCGAGGTTCTTGTCCTGCAAGATTCTTGTCCAGTGAGGTGTTTGTCATATGAGGTTCTTGTCATGCGAGGTTCTTATCCTGTAAGGGTCTTGTCCTGCGAGGTTCTTGTCCAGTGAGGTGTTTGTCATATGAGGTTCTTATCCTGTGATATTATTGTCCTGCAATCTTCTTGTCCTGCGAGGTTCTTGTCCTGCAATATTCTTGTCCTGTAAGGTTCTTATCCTGCAATATTCTTGTGCTGTGAGGTTCTTGTCCTGCAATGTTCTTGTCCTGTGAGGTTCTTGTCCTGCAATATTCTTGTCCTGTGAGGTTCTTGTCCTGCAATATTCTTGTCCTGTGAGGTTCTTGTCCTGCAATATTCTTGTCCTTCGAGGTTCTTGTCCTGCAATATTCTTGTCCTGTGAGGTTCTTGTCCTTCGAGGTTCTTGTCCTGCAAGGTTCTTGTCCTGTGAGGTTCTTGTCCTTCGAGGTTCTTGTCCAGTGAGGTGTTTGTCATATGAGGTTCTTGTCATGCGAGGTTTTTATCCTGTACGGTTCTTGTCCTGCGAGGTTCTTGTCCTGTGAGATTCTTGTTGTATGAGATTCTTGTCCTATGAAGTGCTTGACTGGTAAGTTGCTTGTCCGGTGAGATTTTTGTTAAAAAACTGTCAGAGAGAAAAGGAAATACTGTGGTTTCCAACTAAATCACAAATATGTAAAATTCCCTATGTTCTTTGTGAAGTAATGGATATTAATTATTGGATTAGGTTTTCCTTCCGAAAATTACAGCAAATGTAATCTTTGAAAAGGCTAATTCAGATTGAAATCTTTTTGAACATCCATATTTGTTTGATCCATTCAATTTCTGAAATATGAACTATTATAAAATTGTTTCAAAAGTTCAAATTATGGCTTTATTATATATTCCTTTAATTTTCTCCGCTCTTCCCAGTCATTATGTATAGAGGGTTTCCCCTGTATTTTTGCGTAAATATTCTGCCAAGGTTATATATAATAATTGTCCCTGTGTTTATCCCTCTCGTGTAATCATATTACCTCTTCTATTCCTTTGGAAGTTGGAATTAAAAAATAAAACATTTGTAATTATCACTACATGCCATGTTTCTACATGTTTAGTGTGGTTACACATTTTCCGAAAAACGTGTGGCTGTGCGATTTCAAAATATTTTATTTATTACCAGTGTTGAGATATTTCACAATATCTTCACACAAAAACGGGTTGTTCTGTTTGCATGGTTATGTATTTATGATATATTTACGATGGAAACCATGAATATTTAATCCTCCCATATTGGCACTAGATCACGGTGTTACATTGGCATTAGACCTCGGCATTATTTTGGAATTATGTGGCAATTTTGGAATATACAGGGAAGTAGAAAATAGAAGAGGTAAAATAGGAATCAATATATGAGATGAATACGTACAAGTTTTGTGTAAACGTCAGGATTGTCTGAGAGTCTGGACCACTGGCTTTGTGTGTCTGTGCAGTATTACAAGGCTGAGATTTAAGTAGTAAATTGTGGTCTTTCCAGGCCTGAAATACCCGGGTCCATTGACAGGGAATTGGTCATGTACCTTTTGTATGTGCTAGACATCGACTGATTGAAAGGGGATTTGGAGGTTTGGAGGAGTGTCCGGTGTTTGAATACATGTTGCTGTTAACTTTGTCATGCATTAATATGGTTATGTTATACACTATTATAATTATCAGGTTTTGCATTCATCAAGATTATGAAATATTTTGGACGTATTTTTACTGGTAACTTGGAATTTGAAATGGAGCTGGTAATTTATTTAAGAATTAAGATTGAGAATTCAGCTTTTCAGAGTTGGTTACTTTTCAAGAAAGTTTTCAACATTGATTCAATAGGTTTGGGAATCAATGATCATCCTGCTATTGAGAATTCAGCTTTTCAGGGTTGGTTACTTTTCGAGAAAGTTTTCAACATTGATTCAATACGTTTGGGAATCAATGATCATCCTGCTAAGTTCAAACATGTGGGGAGTCCTGAGATTTTGTCACCTCCAATCCATTTCAACCAGTAGCTGTAATGATGTAACAAAAAATAGAGTGCATACAACATGCAATCTTGCTGCAGTTCATGCAAATAATTCAGGTCAGAGGTCATACAAAGATGTTTAGCTTTCTACAATGTGTCAATTATTTTAGACAGTTATCGTTATGTGCATTTGTGGAAAGAAATCGGTGTGCATTCATTATGCAGAACCTCTCGTGCTACAGTATCTTTTAGCAATTATGTATTATTTTGTAAATTCTTTTGCTGATAGATTTCACTCAATTATATCGGGAACCATAATCGGTGTACATTCCTAATAGTAAACTCGTCATACCACAGTATCCATCTAGCAGTTTAAAAATTATTTCAGAAATTCATTTTGGGATGTATTTCACTCAATTATAGTTGAATTCTTTCGTCAAAAGAAACACTAGAAATCTGAAGGAATTCGATAATGTTTCTGATTGAAAATTTAGTATGCTGTCGACTGTCTTGTCCGCAAACCATCTCGCTCGATCAAATTAGCATAACCCTCAGGAAGATAATTTAATCACTGCAGACAAGAACAGCAAAGCATGCTAACTAGCAATCTGATTATCTTCCGTTCTGGTTGTACCGTTCTCCTACGAGAACAGCCTCACAGATGATAATGATGAGGATTGTGGCTGGGTCGATATAATGCACCTCTCATACAGGTGATTGCATCACTTGTACTGTGACTGTGACGCCTGACTGGAAAAAGAGTTTGATCTCCTGGGGATGCCGCGGTTAGTTAATTTGTCACAGGAAATACGTCCAATCAGAATGCTTCCTCACTCTTAACACGCCGTGTGACCTTCAGGAAAATGTTGCCTTCTCGGAAGCAATTTCAAAATTTGTATCGCGGTTTGCACAAGTTCATCTGTTAGTTCACCGAAGCAAACGCGATGAGAAATGGTGTCCCGTAGGCCAGATTGCGTAATTTCATCGTCCGTCATAAAAATGGATGCCACTAAAATGTATATCAGGTTTCAGCGGTGGTTTGTTTGGATGAGGCTTTGTTTGAACATGCCACAAAACCAGGATATTTATCTCAATGTTTTCTATCAGGGAAACACAATTTCCTGGCTCCTTTGAATTGGATCGCGTTGGCCATATTGGATCTATCAAATGAGTCAATTCCAAATTTCCGATGACAATTTTCTTGGTCTACGATGCAGGGGTGATTTAATTTTGTTGCTGCCAGCCTTTTATTCCCTGGTTTGCCTGGCTTTGCTGTTGACCGGATTCTACCGGGATCTAAACGGATACGTAGTTGTAAGGGAGGGAATCTGAAGGAATAGTTGAGCATCGCTGTAAACTGGTTACACATTGCGATGAAATAGATTCTTGCTTTTCCTGTCTTCAAATGAATGTTAGCACAAGACCAATCCAGGAACATCAACTGTTAAGGATTCAATTTCCATGCCGTTTTATTTACAAAGTTTCTCCACAAAATGAAGTTTGGGTTTACGAAGTTCCGTGGTTACGCACAAGCAATGCGTACATGGAATCGGTCACGTCTGGTCGCCAGCCAATCAAATGACTGCTTGTGTTTATATCTCGGTTGACTTACAAGAAACTTACTACCCACATCCTGTCTACTACTGATGAATGATGTTCACAGTAAATTTGTTGGAAGAAATAGTATACGAAACTTCAAAGAAGGTAAACCCTATACAGAACAAGGAAGGTAGACTTGAGTTGGTTTTTGAAACTTTAATCGAACTATAGATCTATCATTTATTTCATGATCACTTTTTAATTTAATTAATGTATAGCATACTGTTGGTATTTACTTTTAGGTCAAAATAGAACAGAATTCAATGTATGAAAGTTAGACGATCGTGTGCCCTAACTACCATATTCTTCATCAGACTATCTATCATACACTTCAGCAGACATTGCCAGATTCTCACAGCCTTGTGACAACCATACACTTTAGCAGACATTACCAGATTCTCTCAGGTCTGTGACAACCATAAACTTCAGCAGACATTACTAGATTCTCTCAGACCTGTGACAACCATTCACTTCCATACACAACCATACACCGCTATTGATTTATATTTTTCCGTGAACAAATATCTCAAGACAAATTTAAAGCCCTTTCTCGTCCTCAGTATGAACTAAATACATACAACAACCATACACTTCAGCAGACATTACCAGGTTCTGTCAGACCTGTGACAACCATACACTTCAGCTGTCGTCGCAAATGGGTGAAAGATTCCCGCAGCGACGTTAAACTCTATATTCACTCACTCACTCACTTCAGCTGATTCTCACAGACCTACAACAACCATACACTTCAGCAGATTCTCACAGACCTACAACAGCCATACACTTCAGCAGACATTGCCAGGTTCTCTCAGGTCTGTGACAACCATAAACTTCAGCAGATTCTCACAGACCTACAACAACCATACACTTCAGCAGACATTACCAGGTTCTGTCAGACCTGTGACAACCATACATTTCAGCAGATTCTCACAGACCTACAACAACCATACACTTCAGCAGACATTGCCAGGTTCTCTCAGGTCTGTGACAACCATAAACTTCAGCAGACATTACTAGATTCTCTCAGACCTGTGACAACCATATATTTCCATACACAACCTACAACAAACATACACTTCAGCAGATTCTCACAGACCTACAACAGCTATACACTTCAGCAGATTCTCACAGACCTACAACAGCCGTACACTTCAGCAGATTCTCACAGACCTACAACAGCCGTACACTTCAGCAGATTCTCACAGACCTACAACAGCCATACACTTCAGCAGACATTACCAGATTCTCACAGACCAGCGACAACCATACAATCCAGGAAACTGGCTCTCGCAGACATGCTTTCATGCACAGTGATTGATGACCAGGAACGACTTCCCACTGAAACCTCCATTACACTTATTTACCAACGTCGGAACGGCACATAATATATTGTGGAAAAATCAGATGTCAAGACGCACAATGTGCCCATTACCGTGGCAACTAAACACGAGGTCCGTGACATCGATGTTATCAATATTGGTGGCTACAAGAAAAGCTACGAGCTAAAGCATAAAATTGGTTCTGATCATTATGTAATATGAATCCTATCAATTGTGTTCTGCACCGAGGCAGAAGATATCAATAACATCTCGACCTGGAAGCGTTTTCATAGCCAGCCATACCAGCCCCTCTTCTGCCAGTCCTCATAGCCGAGCCAGACCTTAAAACCAGTCGTCAAGTAACTAGTTTATCTGAGAGAACTTGTCAGGTTGATAATCAGATACGTGATGCAGAAGATATTAATATTATCTTGGTTGGGGGGCATTTTACATGAAAGCATAGTGCACTTTTTTCTTATCACTTTCGACTGCTGTAGTGGATCGCATATCCAGTTGTGTGGTAACTAGTTTATCTAACGTACAGTTGTGAGGAAGATACAATCAGATTCTCCCCATGTGGTGGTTGTGATCTATTGTCCTTAACTATGTGTACTAGCACCCTACGACATCCCGTGTCAGATGGCGGAAATTTCCTTTTCGAAACATGATTATCTCTGAACCACAGAGACATGGCTAGTTGTGTGGGAAGTAGTTTCTTCACCCAGCAGGGACTGTCTGTGATCTGCAAATCTAAGTACAATAAAACAAGAAAGTGATCAATATTATCCGTTAATATCCATTTCCTTAATACACTGCAACATAATATAGTCCAATATTGCTGTTCCGATTGGAAGCAGTGGCCATGATAATATAATGTATCCGTCCTAGTGGCTCTGGTAATATAATACATCTGTTCCACTGGCTGTGGTAATATTATACATCTGTTCCACTGGCTGTGGTAATATAATACATCTGTTCCACTGGCTGTGGTAATATAATACATCTGTTCCACTGGCTGTGTTAATATAATACATCTGTTCCACTGGCTGTGGTAATATGACGCATCTGTTCCACTGGTTATGTAATATAATGTATCCGTTCTGGGATAGCATTCCATCAATCTCACTTGATGTTAAAAGATAACATGTTGGAAATACAATATACATTTTTTTAAAGATTTTTTAAAAATTAATGTAAAATGAGAAACCAAGGTAAGAGCTGAGCTATTCCATGGACATAATTACAAATAATAAAACAAAATAATTGTGAGATGTTTAAAAATGCACCTGGTTACAGGCTCTCTGTATTAGGAGCTCTCAGGGGGAAATATCAATACATAATTTGAGCGACGATGTCGACCGATCATATTGTACACCGCTATTGATTTATATTTTTCCGTGAACAAATATCTCAAGACAAATTTAAAGCCCTTTCTGGTCCTCAGTATGAACGAAATACGGAAACTTTCGATTAAGCTATAAAAACACCATTCTAAAATTGTGTAATTACAATTCCAACCTTTTATGAAAGTATGAAATGTGAATATATTTTTAACCTCCTCCATGCTGAATAGTTTCCATATGGCATCTCCGGTTGCCGTCAGGATGATGACGCTTAACAGCGTCTGACGCTGACAATACCTGCTATGTGCTAACTTTACTTTCTAATCCGTACTTTTTAGCCTCTGCTGGCAATGTCCATTAGGCTGTGACCTTGCACTGTCCATAAAGCTTATGCCCTTGCAATGTCCATTAAGCTGTGTCATTGCAATGTCCATAAAGCTGTGCCCTTGCAATGTCCATTAAGCTGTGTCCTTGCAATGTTCATATAGTGTGCCCTTTCAATGTCCAAAAAGCTATGCCTTTGCATTGTCCATAAAGCTGTGCCCTTGCAATGTCTATAAAGCTGTTCCCTTGCAATGTCCATTAAGATGTGCCCTTGCAATGTCAATTAAGCCGTGCCCTTGCAATGTCCATATAGATGTGCCCTTGCAATGTCCATAACACTGTGGGGGCACTAAGTCCACTGGCTCCTTGACCAGTACAGTCATTATACACTTTGTGAAATTGACCGTTGTTATCTCGACCTTGAGATGTGACTAAGGCTATTGTGTTTGACATGTTAAGGCTGTTATATGAACCACACAGTCTATAGGTATTTGTGCGCTGGATTATTGCTTGGGTTACAGCTCAGAGACTCAGAGAGATATTAATAGTTTCAGAAACTGGACGTTAACCTTGGAATTAGTCGAGAAATGTTCATAGCATTGGCTCTGTGCGACTCCCCAATGGATTAAACCCTCTCCATGCTGAAGGCAACCAGAGATGCCCTAAAGATGTGTACCTGCTCTAAAGATCTGTACCTGGGTCTAAAGATCTGTACCTGCTCTACAGATCTGTACCTGCTCTAAAGATCTGTACCTGCTCTAAAGATCTGTACCTGCTCTAAAGATCTGTACCTGCTCTAAAGATCTGTACCTGGGTCTTAATCCAGTAGGGAAAGGGTTAATGAAAATTACGTTTCTCTGTCTGCCTCTAGGACAGAGGAGGTTAAATGTCGGCCGTGATTTAATAGATTCTGGACATTCAAGACTTCTATATGTGGAACACTGTGCGTGTCGTAATATATTTATTGTTGCATCACATACACTAACATCCGGAGCCATTCATCTTCCTTATAGATATTGTCCAGTTCCATTTTGGAAATGTCAGTTCATCAGACGAAGCTAAATAGTCCATAAACTTGCCTTGTTTGCGTGTTCTTAGTAGATATAATGGGTCCGGGGTCTATAGGCTTGAAATTGCTGGTAAATTGGATGCAAGTCTGTGAAGACTCGTGGCAGTATAGGAAAGTAGCATGCTAAAAGACGGACAAAACGCAGACAATAGCATGCTAACCAGGAGACAATAGCTTTATAAAACACAGACATTGGCTTGTTTAAAACACAGACAATAGCATGCTAACACAGACAATAGCATGCTAACACAGACAATAGCATGCTAACACAGACAATAGCATGCTAACACACAGACAAAAGCTTGCTAAGAAGACAGACAATAGCTTTCTAAAACACAGACAATCCCTCACTTAAACAGTTCATTTTACAAGAGGGAAGTATTTGCCAATAAGATTGTTGTTTACTTCTCTGAAATAATTGGTCCCATATGATACAAATCTCAAATGTGAAGTCATTTATTTTTTTATCTGTCACTAATTTAGATAATCGAGCGAGCTAGAGTAACATGTCTCGCCATTGTAATTCTACCAACCCTTTTCACAAATTGTGTAGATACTACTAGGATTGACTAGAAGGACAGACAGGAGAAAGCAATAGTTGAGATTAGGAGATCACGGACGTGGAACGGTGGTCAATTAGTCGCCGAACAAAACATAAGAAAGTGGTTGTGTTTGACCCTCTCCATGCTGGAGGTAACTGGTTATGCCCTAAATGGCAGTGCCTGTGTCTAATCCAGCAGGGAGAGGGTTAACTGGTTATGCTGACTGTTGTGGTGGTCTGATCAGGACATGGGTGTTTGTTTCACTGACCATGATAGAGGTCAGTTCATCATGGGTGAGACATGCTGGTCTCATTTATTGTCCAATTTCAAGGCATAGTCACGGATAGTTGGTAACTATTTAATAGACACGTATATTGTACCTGAGAATAGACAAACATATTGTTACCTGAGAATAGACAAAAATATTGTTACCTGAGAATATACACAGATATTGTTACCTGAGAATAGACAAAAATATTGTTATCTGAGAATAGACTAACATGCCGTTACCTTAGAATACGCATTTGTTTTGTTCTAGCACATATAGTTTATTTATCATCTCATATCCTACTAGTTATCTATGTTTTATGACATGCTTCACTTTAATCGTATCCTTGGATGCAAAAAAAGTAACAGCCATATTAAACTGTATCCAATATTCGATATGTCAATCCAACAATCAGTACAGGAAGGTTATGAAGGATGATATTTCGTACGCTGCCAAAAAAATAAAGATTTCCCAGTTTCCTAAACTGAAGGGCAACATGGGAGTACATCTGCCATTGATCAGTTAAGTATGTTATGATGGTACAATAGTGCTGAAAGCCCGGATGTCTGACGTCGGTAACATTTGATTAGAGTCAGCAACTTCTTCCAGATTTTTTTATATTTTACATTACCAGATTAAAATTTTGATTTCAGAATAAGTAGAGTTGGTTTCTGTTAGCAATGTTTTTTTGACAAAATGAATAAGATGAGACTAAAGTATGAGCAGTTTCGCTGGTGTGCTGTAATTGTTTTGGCGCGGACTTTAGAAAGTTAAATGCTCTTCCTGTTATCGATGACAACTTAGCAGGTGAAGTACCGTAAGCTGGCGTTTCATTGGTCGGATAATTGACGTTATCGGTTGGGCGTGGAGTATTAAAAGTACATTCGGCTAGTTGTACCTTGTTTGCACTTCCTGGCAGTGTACTTTAGCAGTGTTCTCTCATGAAGTATTGAAACATATTTGGACATCACGCATGACGCTGTGTTACTAATACAAAAGTCTTAACGTGATAATAAGCCACTCAGCTAAAGCATGTTAGCTGTCTGTCATGCCGCTGTCGTGAAAGTGTCGTCATGCCACACATGACAACCAACACCATGTAATAACACACTGCGGAAACACACATAATGGCCACTTACGCCGACTTACAAAAGAATACTTTTAAGAATTGACGTCTGAAGTTTTGACCTTGATCAACTGATGAAGACGTATTCATGGCTTACGTGACCACGACAAACTTGCTAGTTATTATATTTAGAGACTGACAGTATGCCAAGATTTGATTCCTGGATTAATTTCAATGAGGTATTACTTTGATTTATAATATGCTATCAGTATCGCATGCACTGATTTGACATTAGTCTTGCCATAGAAACCTATTATTTTGTTTCTCAGTTCCCTTGGCAATTTTTAATTTAAAAACAAAAATGTAAAAAATATTAATCTGTACAAATTGGTTATAACTTCTTTTTTTTTTTAAATTTTTTTTGTAACTCTTTATCTTATTTTATTATTTTCTCCCCTAATCTTTAGCATGTGTTGTTCTGTAAAACAAATTGCCTTGAAATCCAAAGATCTGCCTGTTATCAGAACCATGAAAACATGACTCTTTCAGCAGCAAATGACTTGGGCCCCATTCCACAAAACAATTGTAGCACTACAAAATTTGTAATGTCATATAGATGTCTAGGGGTTATGACTCTCATCGCCCTACAATCACTCTGTACCTGAGCATTTTAACAAATCTATGGTTTATTATTATTAGTAGTATCATTATCATGATTTTGATTTATATTTTGATACTTACCACAAAACACACTCGCATTGTCCCTTCTCAATTCCGATTTATTATTATTAACATTATTATGATGTTGATTTCTATTTCGATACTTACTCAAAAACGCACTCGAATTGTCCCTTCTTAATATCCGCAGATCGTGTTTTGTCTTAAGTATATCACAGAAATAACAAAACAATATTATTATTATTATTATTAAAATGTCTGACTTTGCGTTCGTTCTGTTTCCAGGTTATTGTACGGGTCAGAAGACGGTCACAATACGGAAGTCCGCGAGTTTAGGCGGACAGCAGAAGTTGGACTGCGAGCTGAAGTATCCACATGGCGTGCCAGTGTCCTACATAATCCAGTGGAAGAAGGACGGAATCACACAGCCCATCTTCATCAAGTACGACGGCTACCCGGCTCAGGTACCCCACCATCGGTACCGAGGCCGACTCAAACTGGCCGACGTCGTGTCGCTACAGATCAGCCGCATCGAGGCTGAGGACGAGGGATGGTACGAGTGTAATATTATATTTATCGACGGCGCGGAGGAGACGACGGTGAACGGGTCGTGGATCTACCTGACTGTACACTGTGAGTACCGTATACCGTTCTTGTTTTTGTGAAGGGGTGGGGGCAGATGCAGATCCAGACTGTCTAGGAATTAATCGAGGGTATTTTGAGTTTCAGAGAAATATTTATTTAACATTGTGAAGGTGGTTGCTGGTGTATCATAAATATAATAAATACAAATAATATTATTAAAAAAGTTTTGCGTGCAGGCATGGAAGTTTTCCACGGATCTGTGGAAATCTGCTGATATTTTTCTCCAGGGGCAGTGACTTGGGGCCTACAGACTCCATATCCCAGGCTTCTTTTCCACTTGTCACAATTGTCTGTTGCAATGCCTGTGCACAGTAAGTTGTAAATTAATAGTTCAGTCCAGTCTAAGAATTTCAAGGAAATACGTTAAATTTCCACCTTTTTTACACCCAAATCATCTTCTTTAGATTGATGTCTAAGTTTCTTTAAATATTTTGAGTTTCGATAAATGATTGGAAATATCAGTACGTGGAATTTCATAAATATCATTCAATTGTATAAGCGAAGACTATAAAGCGGGGAATTGCATTGTAAACCATACAATTCTGGCACCTGTAATCATTGGATGGTAATGGTGCAGTTTGGAATGGGCCTTAGTAATCTCTCCACACATTATCTGATGTTTCTTTGAAGACGTTACAAGACAGAAAGGTAAGTGACCACACATCCCTAGGGTATTAAGAACAATTTTAACGGAAGTATGTATTCTCAATTACCAAAAATGAAAGCTACGACTTTTTTAGACATATCAGAGCCTCTAGAAACGAGTGAATTCTCCAGCGAGTGCACCCAGTCTCGTCCAATCTCGCTGCTTTGGGTTCTTTTCAATAATGATCAAACTCCCAACCATGCCAGATCATGATTTAGCTAATTATTTTGGACTTTATTACGGACCTGCTTAAAGTTGCTCGTGTGATTGACACCATCGCGCGTCCCTGATCCAGCCAATCTGCCTGCAATATGTCCGGGATCCCGCCACGTGATCCGGGATGCCTCACGACCTGCTCAGTGTGACAGCCACCTAATCTTGCCCGTGATTAATGTCTGCATCAAGGCAAGCATCGCCCATGTCTGCAACTTGACGAAATGTCATATTTTGCAGCGCTACCGTTTTTACGATATCGTCTTTTCCCCATACCATCCACTGTTTACACGTTTATGCACTTTGTCAAATTCAAAAAATGGATATTAAAAGGTGCGGTTTTTATAATGTGTGGACATATTTTGATATAGGAGATACTGTTAAATATTGAACATTTCCAAAACTGTTAAATATTGAACATTTCCAAAACTGTTAAATATTGAACATTTCCAAAATTGCTACGAAGAGGTCATGTTACAGCGATGGAATGTTCTTCAAATTGCTACGACTAGATCACGTTACTATGAGGGGACATGTTGCCTTTAGCCTCGGCACAATCAAAAAGGATTATCCTGGAGTGGGCGTCCAAGCAACCCCTCCCTGCAGTCAATTACCTCCCTTAGTTGGACTTGTCTCTAATTAGGAAATATAGAAAGTCTGAGATATTATTAAACACGGATCAGCGCGGTTAATTCTGTGCTCGTAATTAGACCAGCACGAGGTAGCCGGCATCCGATCCTCCCTGACCGACGACAGCCGAGAACAGAACCTGCACGACGACCACCACTGGCTTTCTCTGGTATTTACTGCTCCAGACTTTTGGTTTTAGACCGCGACAGAAAAAAAGGCAATAGGTAGATAATTGAGTGATTATTTAAGTAATTTGTAGGTTATTTAGACGACAGTCGGTCTACGTCTGACCGATCTCTGACGGCGGTCTATCCCGACTGATTGGGATTCGAAGGGGAAGCCGTTCTGACAATGGTGAATCCTTGTAGGTACTTATGAGACGGATTCCATCCAATGTTGCTTAGAGGGCTGACTAATTAAAGTAGCTGGTACCATAATATTCTCATTTCTCTCAATGAACTTCTAATTTATTAACGTATGTTGCAGTTGTCTGTTTCGACGTCGGGGTCACTTTTCAGTTTTCTGTCGTTGATGTATTTTTCTATGGTTTTATGTTGCAATCGTAAAATTATTTTGTGTTGGTGACTACAACTTTTAACCATTTGAATTCAGATGTCTTGGAGCAAAACCAGTAGCAGCAGTTTCTTAAAACCCTATTTAGTTTTACTTGCATACTAACTTTAGTTGTATGATCTAGTTAACAAAAATACAGTCAAGTACGAATTAAGTATATATCAACACTTTGGGATTTGTCATTTACATAATTTTAACTGCAGATGTTTTTGAGCCGAGCAAGATAACAGTCTCCAGACAACTGATCTCAGGTAATTATGGGATTTCCAGCTACCTTTCGCGGAAGTTTGTAAAGACAGTTTTTCCATCGTGGGATTATTTAGGTGTAATCTTGTGGGAAATTACTTCATTGTAGAACATGAGATTTAAAAAAAGCAAGCGTAATCATGGGAAATCATGGCAGTCATTAATAATTATTCGGAAATACCGATTATCAGAATACCGTGTGACATAGACCAGTGAGGAATGTGCAGGGTTTAACCCTCTCCCTGCTGGATCATGCACATGTGCAGCCCTTTAGGGCATCTCTGATTTTGCCTTCAGAATGGAGAGGGTTAAAGGTGGCACGGCCTATTTCATTGTTACCTAGACAAAACATAGTGTTCACGCCGAGGAATATGAGTTAAATTCATGAACCACATGATGTGTGTGCATGATTGTTGATATTGGTGACAGACCAAAGACTAGCAAACACAATTTTGATCTATTTTATTCACTCACAAGTTAAACTACTTGTTTGACCTCATGAATAAATCATGAATATGTAAATTAATTGTGTTGACAGACATTTACAGGTAAATAACGTTGTCTAATCTGGGATGTAAATTAGTATCGTCTAACGTGGTATCATGACTATGAGCTTGGGAGTATTTGTCAACATAATTAATCTTTCACGGAAAGTTTCAATTGTGATACTGTACTTTGACAGATAACATTAAACTTTTCTTTTGTACATTATTAAAATAGCATTGTTAAAAATGATAAATGTTGTTTCATTGTTCTTTATGCAACTTGTTTTTCCATTATTGGTTGTACATAAATATCACAGAAATCTTCTCGGACAAACATATAATTAATTTAATTGATGAAGGCAATTTCAAATATACATCTGTTAATGTCTAGAAGTGTTTCTATCAATGAATGCTGCTGACAGTAATTCATTTAGACTTCCGATTTTCTCGTAATTTTCTGTTAAATACAATACATAACTTTTGGGGTTAGATAATTTAAATGTTTTTTATTTTTATTTTACCATATTTTAATCACCAGAATTTACAACACAATAATTTAAAGGCATAATATCACAGATGTTTATGGTTGTTTTGGACTAGTTCTTAGCTACAACTGCAAAATACATTCA
>JAUTBV010057435.1:0-20063 GCA_032361325.1 Lepetodrilus fucensis
ATATAAGTACGAAGGTGTAAACTTACTATATGGGAAGTAAAATTCAGAAATCTGTTTTGAATCTTAAAAAGGATGAATTGGGTCATATTGATAGTTTTATCAACCCTATTTATACTTGCAAATTTTACAATCTTGGTATCATGCCACAACTTACAATCGAGCTAGTAAGAAAATCTCCTTTGGGTGGAGCCTACTATATTAAAGTCGGTGACTCTATAGTTGCTCTGAGAAAAGAAGAGGCTGAGTCAATCATTATAAAAAATTAGAAGAATGATAACTCAGAAGGTCATAGCTCTTATAGGAAATCCCAATAGCGGTAAAACTAGCTTATTTAACGAACTGACTGGACTACACCAACATACATCTAACTTCCCAGGAACAACTGTAAGTTTAAAGAGCGGATTACTCTCAATACCTGGAGAAGCTAATAAAACAAAACTTATTGATTTCCCTGGAGCTTATAGTTTTTTTGCAAATTCAGAAGACGAAAGAATTAATGTTGAAATATTAACAAATCCTAATAATGAAAACTATCCTGACCTAGTAGTCTATGTAGCTGATATAACTAAGCTATCAAGACATTTTTTGCTAGCAAGTCAAATTATCGATTTAAAAATCCCCACAATTGTCGTGCTAAATATGTATGACATGATTGATGATTCAAAAGTAAATATTAAAAAAATAGAAAATCTCTTTGGTGTTCCCGTAATACCAAGTTCTACACGATCTGGACTTGGTATTGATACAATAAGGAAAGAAATATCTAACTTTTGCAATCATGGAGAAAAGGACTTTATAAAAGATAAATCCTATTATCAACTTAGTGACATAGAAGAACAAGTAAGTATATCAAATTCTAGAGTTCTACATACAAATAATAAGTATCTCGCAAAATTAATAAGTCATCATGCTAGTTGGCTAGAATTTCTAGATAACGACACTAGAAAAAACATACTCGACAACAATAAAAAGCACGGTTTCATTGATTTAAATTTTCAAATCAAAGAGACTATGGATAGATATAACAGCCTAGAACCTAGCATTAATTCTATACATGACTATAGCTCTAAAAAGCCATTTGCCATGACAGACAAAATAGACAATTGGCTAACGCATCGTATTGCAGGACCGATTATTTTCTTTGCAATCATGCTATTTATTTTCCAGGCGATATATAGTTGGGCTGGCCCCCCTATGGATTGGATTGAATCAGGATTTGGGATATTGGGAGAAGCCGTATCTAAGACATTGGGAAAAGGATGGATATCTGATTTGATAGTCGAAGGTGTGATAGCAGGATTAGCTGGTGTATTTGTATTCTTGCCCCAGATTATCATGCTATTCTTCTTTTTAGCAGTACTAGAAGAGTCAGGATATATGTCAAGAGTTGTCTATATGTTCGATGGATTATTGAAGAAATTTGGGATGAATGGAAGGAGTGTTGTTGCCTTAGTTTCTGCTGGTGCTTGCTCGATACCTGCGATAATGTCCACTAGAACAATAAGTAACCCAAAAGAAAGACTAATAACAATTATGGTAACTCCATTGATAAGTTGCTCTGCTAGGCTACCCGTATATACAGCCTTGATAGGATTTGTAGTCCCTTCATCGATAAGTGTAGGCCCATTCAATGCCCAGGGGCTAGCCTTCATGGGGTTGTATTTGCTAGGGATTTTAGCAGCATTACTATCAGCCTTGGTATTCAAATTTATTTTAAAATCAAAAGAGAAATCAACATTAATGCTTGAACTGCCTCAGTACAAAAAACCACTGTTTAAAAACGTATTTTACTATGTAAGTACCAAGGTAGGAGCATTTATAAAGGAAGCTGGCAAAATAATATTATTAGTAGCAATAGTATTATGGTTTTTGGCAAGTTATGGCCCTTCTAATAATATAAAACTAGCTGAAATGCAAGCCATAGAATTAGCCACACAAAGAAGCTTCTCGCAAGACGAAACACAAAACCTTATTAACTCAAAACGTATCGAAGCATCATATGCGGGCATTCTGGGGAAGTTCATAGAGCCTGCTGTCAAACCAATAGGATTAGATTGGAAAATGGGGATAGCTTTGATTACCTCATTTGCTGCTAGAGAAGTATTTGTAGGTACCATGGCTACTATCTACAGTATAGGAGAAGGTGATGATGTCATGAAAGTTAGAGATCGTATGGCTCTACAAGTAAATCCACTAACAGGAGCAAAGGTATATACATTAGCAACAGCATTATCACTTTTGATGTTTTACGTGTTTGCCCTTCAGTGCCTCCCTACCTTAGCAGTAACTTACAAAGAAACAAAATCAATAAAATGGTCTATCATACAGTTTACGTTTATGACTGTTTTGGCTTATTTAGCAAGTTTTGTTGTATTTAATTTGTTTTTATTATAGTATGATATCTCTTAATAGCATGATAAAAACCCTTCCCCTTTCACTTAGCTAATCACACCTATCGACACTTATCCCCGTATAAATATCACATTATCCAAAAGCAATAAAAAATAAAAAAACATATATTATTTTTATATGTTCAACAAATTGTATAAATTAGTGCTTGAAATATTTTGCTTCAAAAAGTTAGTTTATGGAGTAATTTTGATTTCAAAGTTTACTCCAAATAGTAAACACACCAAATACTACAGATACGAAGCATTTTTTATTCTGTTGTGATTCAGTTGTTTCTCCCCTTGCGACAAAGATGAAAAACAATAAAAAATCATATTAAATTGGTTATTAGGAGTAAGCTCATTTTTGATAATTGCAGTAGTCTATAAAAACCAAAATCTATGAAGAATTTATTCTTATTATTCCTTATTTTATTTTCTGTATCAATAAACAAAATTAACAGTCAGAATATTGAGAAAATCCAGCATTTCAAATTGAATCCAAAAGAATTATTATCCAATATTTCAAGATCTGATATGCAAGATATTCAATTAGGAGCTTATTCTATAAGTGCTCATTTTGTGCCCAATGATATAATGTCAGAAGAAGTACAAAGAAGCACAAAAGATATAAAAACATATGATTTGCTAGATAAAAATGACAAATTCATTGGTAATGTTGTTATTAGTTCTTATGGAGTTTGGTTGAACTACTGGGAGGGAAATAAACTAATAACAGTTATCCCAGATAGAAATACTACGGCTCCTTATGACCATTTTATAGATGATGGCTCTCATCACAAAAGAGAGATATGTGGAGTTAATGGGACTCAAAATGAGATTGGATTTCCTGTAGATACAAACCGCAAAAAGACTTCTCAAATAAGAGGAAACATGAGGAATGGTGATATTCAAAGAACATATAAAATTGCTCTTGTCTGTACTGGAGAATTTTACCAACTAAACGGTAATAATGATGGAGAAGTAAATTCTATCATAATAGCGACTATGTCAGGAATCTCAGCACTATATCTTAGAGAAATGTCAATAAAATTTAGAATATCTGGAATTCATATGTATAGGGACCCAAATAATGATCCTTTTATCCCTGATACCGAAAACCGTACTATCCAAGCTGGTAAAGCTGTAGCCGCTAACTTTACTTCTAATAGCTATGATATCGGTCATGCATTGCACAGGTCAGTAGCTGATGATGGATGGAGTTCAGGTGGTGTAGCTCGTCTTTCTGCTGTATGTAGAAATACAACAGATGCTGGTTCACCTGCAAAAGCCAAGGGATGGAGTGGCTCATACAATAATGAAGGCTATTCCTGGTATTCTCTTATGGGGCATGAACTAGCACATATGTTTAGTGCTTTACATACATTTAATGGTACTAAAGGTTCATGCACAGAGGCAATTTCAGAGACTAATGCTTTTGAGATTGGTAGTGGCACTACAATTATGTCTTATAATGGTCTGTGTGATGATGGTGATGGTGATAACCAGCAGAATGTTCCTAACAATGGAGAAAGTGACAACTATTTTCACATAGCTTCTTTATTACAAATAACAGAGCATGCTGAAAATTTCAGTACATGCCCAACAACTGTCGCTACTAATAATGACATACCAGATATCACAGCAAATCCATGTGGAGCTAATATTGAAATACCAAAAAATACTCCTTTTTACCTAAAAGGTTCAGGAACTGATCAAGATCAGATATACTATTCATGGGAACAATATGATGAAGATGGAATTGGCTCCCCTACCCAAGGAAAAATAGCTAATCAAGCAGCTAATGATGCAAGAGCTCCATTATTTAAATGTATTCCTCCTTCAACAACTCAGTTTGAACGGTACTTCCCTGATTTAGTCACATTAGCAGAAGGAGTTAACTCTGATAGATTTCAGGTATTGTCAAATCGACCTAGAACTCTGCATTTCAAATTAGTAGGAAGAGATTTCTTAACAAATGGAGGAGCATATGGATTTGATGACCTAGAGGTTACAGTTAAAAATAGCGGTCCATTAACAGTCACAAGTCCAACCCCAGGAACTTCACTTTCTGCTGGTGAAATGACTGAAATATCATGGAATACTAATGGTTCAGAAGATATTTGTACAAAAGCAATCATAAAGCTTTCTACAAATGGAGGCTTCAGTTATGGAGTTACCCTAAAGGAAGATGTAGATTTTAGCAGTGGCTCTACCATGGTACTAATACCAGGATTTATCACTAATACTGATAAAGCAAGAATCATGGTTGCATGTGATGATAGTGACTGTGCTAGTTTCTTTGATATTGTCAATGGTGATTTTGATATAAGTTCTGATTGTGATGCACCTATAAGTTATATCTGTCCATCTGAAGATTTAGTATTTGTCCAGAATGCCCCAGGTCTAGATTTGAATCTATCCTCAACTTCCGGGGAACTAGTTGGTACATTGACAAGATCTCTAAGTGAAGTTACGGGTATAGCTGTTACCGATGTAGATTATACTGGATGTGTAGATCTTGGTCTCTCAAATACTACTCATGAAATCATTTCTGTTAGCAAGTCAGGGATTTATAATTTCTCTGTTGATGCAGAATTTGGCTCAGGATGGGGATTTGTCTCTATTTTTAATGAAGATAATTACTCCAGTAGCAATCCATGCAATAGCTTCTTAGGGTCAAGTGGAAGATGGGGAGGATCAGGAGGTTCAGTTACTGCATTAGAATCTTTCTCAGCAGAATTACTAGAGTGTCAGGAATATAGGATAGTTTTTTACAACTATCTAACTAATTTTACTAAAATTGTAGGGATAACAGGACCTGGAGCAGTTCTACTTCTTGATCCAGATGCCAATTCTGATTATTCATATGGTTATATAGCTGTCAATAGTGATAATAATATATTGGCTGCATTTAGCCCAACAGCAGATTTTACAAGTCTTTCAGGTGGTACATTCACCATATATGGTATCAAATATCAAACTGGAGGAGCTAACCCTACGGATATGAATGATTATGTAGGACAGATATTTTTTGATTTTTACCAAGAAGGAGATTGCTATCAAGTATGTGACAATCCTTTTGAGCTAGTCGTGGAAGGTTCATGCAATCTAGAAAATGCCAGTAGCTCGACTCAATCTAATTGTAATCCTGACGACAATACTTTTACTCAAAGCATTATTTTGACTTATAGTGATATTCCCCAGTCGGGTGAAATAATGGTAGGAGAACAAGCATTCGCTATCAACACTAGCCCTCAAACTATCGAATATATAGCTCAGAGTGATGGAGAAGACGAAACAGTTGAAATATTTTTCACTGACGAACCTGAGTGTAAGAAATATTTAACATTTACACATAAACAAAACTGCTGTACATTTGAGATTCCTTTTGATGATACACATACTATTTGTGAAGCTGATGAATATATAATAAATGCTGGAACAGGTGGTCAAGGTGGAGGCTCTTATGTATGGTCAAAAGATGATACTCCTATAGCCAATACTACAAAGGACTTAACAGTTTCTGAAGCTGGAACCTATAAAGTAATCGTAACTAGTCCTACTGGATGTCCTCAAGAAGCTACTATTATAATTACTGTATCTGAATTACCAACTCTTACTGGTCTATCCGATCTTAGTATTTGTGAAAACACTGAAAAAGATATAACAATAAGTACAAATGCCACTGAAATAAAATGGTTCAAAGAGGAAATAGAAATCAATGGTCAGACCTCGGCTACATTGACAATAAATGAAGGTGGAAATTATAAAGTAATAGTAACTAATGAAGCAAACTGCGTAAAAGAAGGTAGTTTTATAGTCAATTCACTACTTGCTCCAATTGTAAACTTGGGTGATGACAAGACTGCCTGCATTGGCAATGAAGAAACCTTTAATGCTCCTACTGGAGATTATGAGTACGAATGGTCAAATAATGGCACTGCATTCTCCACAGAAGAATCAGTAACTATCTCAGAGAGTATGACTTTAGGTCTCACGGTTATAGATGCAGATATGTGTAGTGCTTATGATGAAGTCTTGGTTAACTTTGAACCTGGACCTACATTAACTATTGATAAAACAAATATTGACCTGTGTGAAGGCGATGAAGAAATTGTGACAGCCACTACAAATGCTAGCTCTATTAAATGGTACTTAAATGGTGCTGAAATCTCTGGAGCTACCACTAACACTTTGACTGTATCAGAAATAGGTGTTTACACAGCTCATGTAGAAGGAGATTCTGGCTGTGATGTTGACAAAGATGTCATAGTACTAGTTCATGAATACCCGATACTTGACTTACCTGACAATGCCATTGGTTGTGAAGGAGAAACAATTACTTTGCATACAAGTCTCGAGGTGGCTGAATATGAATGGACAAATAATCTTGGGAATATTGTGTCTTCTGAAGCTACTGCCTTGGTAACTGAAGCAGGAATCTATAGTCTAAAAGTGACTAATGATTTTAATTGCTCTTCCTCAGACAATATTACTGTAAATTTCACTAACAGACCTACTGTTACATTGCCTGCTACACTAGATATCTGTGATGGTAGTTCGGAGACTCTAACTGGGACTAGTGATGGAGCTAGCTTCCAATGGTTACTTGATGGGCAAGAAATAACTGGTGAGACAAACAAGACAATTGACGTTTCAGAACCGGGGGTTTATACTTTGATAGCTTACAATGGTTCAGATTGTTTTGACCAAACTTCATCCACTGTGACAACTAGAGAAGCTCCAACAGTTGACCTAGGCACAGGATATAGTTTATGCCCTGGAGAAGAAATAATAATAAATGCATCAAACGCTGGAGCTACCTATCTATGGAGTAATGGCGAGACAACACAAAGTATT
Organism: Lepetodrilus fucensis; assembly: GCA_032361325.1. NCBI lineage: Eukaryota > Metazoa > Mollusca > Gastropoda > Lepetellida > Lepetodrilidae > Lepetodrilus > Lepetodrilus fucensis. Next base: position 7,251 of record JAUTBV010057435.1, read on the forward strand.
ACTATTGCTCATCCAGATAATGTACTTACTGAAACAATGATGAATATATCAGTTACAGTAACCAATAATTTTGAGTGTAGCACTACAGCTACCACAGAGGTCTTGATTTATCCTAATATAAATGCTCAAATAGATGGAGATATGGGAGTTTGTATTGGAGAATCAACTACTTTGGTAGCTTCTGGGGGACAATTATTTACTTGGTCAGGACCAAATATTTTATCCAGTAATGGAGATACAGCTATAGTTTCTCCTACTGAAACCTCAATATATACTGTAGAAGTAACAGACCAACAATGTTCAGGACAGACAGAAACTACTAGCTTCGAAGTAGAAGTGTATCAACCAGCTGAAGCTACAGGAGGAGATGACAAAAACCTAATATTAGGAAGAGAAGTTACATTAGGAGCTAGCGGAGGTGTTAGCTATATATGGTCTCCAGAGTCTGCAATAGTAGATGGTCAAGGAACAGCGACTCCTTCAGTTAATCCTATTGTAGAAACTGAGTTTACTGTTCTGATTACAGATATAAATGGATGTGAGCAGACAGACACCGTATTAGTAAGTATCATTGAAGACCCATTGGCACTATTGAAACATGTCACTGTTATAACTCCTAATGATGATGGCATGAATGACAAACTAGAATTTATTGGTTTAGAAACTTTCCCTAGTAATACATTAGTAATATACAATAGATGGGGAAATGAAGTATTCGAGGCATCAAATTATCAGAAACAGGGTATATTATTTGACGGGATGAAGGGAGGAGAAGAATTACCAGCTGATACATATTTTTATATTTTGAAATTTGATAACTATACTATCAAGGAGAACCTCACAATAATAAGAGAAAAGTAGTTTTAGCAAAAAACACATTCCAAAAGGAAACTAAAAAAAATTACGACTTAAAAACAATAAAAAAATGAAAGATACATTATTAATAATCATATTTCTTGGAGCATCATATATTCTATCTGCACAGCAAACACCATATACTAGTTTATTCACAGAATCAAAGGCATTTTGGAATCCAGCAGCGACTGCTTACGAAGATAATATAGTGATTAACACTCTATTGAGAAAACAATGGATTAGCTTCAAAGGGACACCATCAACAGGCTATATTGATTACCAATATCCATTTGTCAATCATAATATGAGTGTGGGTGGAGTTGTGAATTTTGACAAAATAGGACCTTTTACAAAGATAAGTTTACAAGCAAATTATGCTTACAAGCTTAGAGGATTATTTGGAAGTGATGATAGTCAGTTATCCCTTGGCATATCAGGAGGAGTCCAGAGTTATAATTATAATGCTAGCGATGAAGTATATAATGACGATGGAGACCCTTTGCTAGAAAATATTGGGGGGCTAGCTCCAACACTTGGACTAGGATTCTTTTATACATCTAACTACGAAAAATGGAATGGCAATAGCTTCTATACAGGTCTAGCCTTCAACCAAGTTCTAGAATCATCAATAATCAACAAATTGGCCAACCAAAAAAGGCGTCGTCATATTGCTGCTGTTGTTGGTGCGAAGGTATATTATTATGACAGCTATATTGAACCAATGTTGTCAATCAACTATGTTAATCCTGAAATAATAGATATGATATTTGGTGCTAAATACGAATTGAGAGATGCCTTTTGGGCAGGACTTGGATATAGCACCAATAAGAACTTAGCTCTACAAGGTGGTATTATACTTGATAGAGTCAATGGTAAATTCTCACGACTAAAAATAGGAGCATTATTCAATATTGACGTATCACAAAAACTAAAAGAATTTGGCCCAGGTTTTGAACTATTAGTTAGTTACGAGTTTGACATGAGGTGATGATGTATCAGCAAGCACAATAGTGGAGCTCTGAATATATCCCAATATTACATCTCACTCACAGATATCATTCTGTCCTCAACTTCATGTACTAATTTTATATATTTAGGATCTCTTTTTATACTTCTGTCTCTAATAAGTGGTAGGTCAATCGGTATATGTTCTACAAACCTTGACGGAGCTGATTTCATAATATAAATATCATCAGCCAAATAAACTGCCTCATTGATATCATGAGTGACAAATACTATCGTTGACTCATAAGATCTCCATAGACTACTCAAAAGGTCTTGCATACGTAGTCGTGTCCTAATATCTAGAGCACCAAATGGCTCATCCATAAGTAATATTTTAGGATTGGCAATCATACTTCTAGCTATAGCAACTCTCTGCAATTGCCCTCCAGACAAGGTAGGATACTGAGCATATTTCTCTTCATGTCCTTCTAGTCCAATCTTCCTTATCATATCCATGGCAATAGCGTCTCTCTCCTCCTTATCCACGCCTTTGTACCTAAGAGCTAGGGACACATTGTCAAGTACAGACATCCATGGTAGTGAAGAATACTGCTGAAACACCATACTAACTCTCTCACTTTTTGACACAGGGTTTCCATTTAGAATCACCTTGCCCTCAGTTGGTTTTTGTAATCCAGCTATATACCGCAATAATGTGGACTTCCCACATCCTGACATCCCAAGTATAACTATAAATTGTCCTTTATTAGGCTTATCTTTTATATCAAGTTTTAAGTCTTTAATTATCCAATTTACACCACCGTCATAACTCTGACCAATACCTTCTAGATTTATAATTGACTCCATATTTGCATTTGTATCATTATTCATCTGTATCCGCTTTTGAGTCCATAAGAGTATTATTATCTATGCTATTTTCTTTATTTCCTTCTATTTGCACATTTGAATTTAGCTTCTGTTTTCTAGCTTTCAGTTTATACTTGCTATAAAATTTATTCAATTTATACAAAATAAACAACCATATCACTAGATGTACAGACCACACAGTATCAGCAAATAGATAATCCATTAACTTCACATCACCCAAAATACCAAATATTTCATTAAGTGTCAACAACAAATATATTGCTATTAATATCCAAACAAATGCAGATATTGCAAATGAAATTAAAGAATCAACTAATTCATTATTCTTATCATCAGGGCTAGGATATTTTTTTGTGATTTGATATTTATGGGGAAACAATGCATTGTCGATTGCCATAAACAATTTATCCTGTACTACTCCTATCATTATTATCAAAATAATAACTGCAAACACCTTATCTACTCTACCCTGCCGCTGACCTACTCTATATATCATCGAGCCCAATCCATCTTCACTAGCAATTCCCTCTGCTACTATGATATATGTCCAAGATATTGCTGTTAATACTCTTATATCATCAAAGACTCTCGATATAACTGATGGTATATACACTGTTTTGACAGTTTGCCAGCTAGTCGCTCCTAGAGTATAAACAGTTTTGAGATATACGTCCTTAACTTCATCTATTCGCTGAATTATCACAGGCAGCAAATAGATCATAATACCAAATGCAAGAAAATGAACCTTCATACTAGTCCCAATACCAAACCACATAATAAACAATCCAGTCACTGCTGTCAATGGTATAAAACGCAATGCATTAGAGAACCTCTCAAATCCTCCTCTAAACAAAGGTATCAAGCCAATCAAAAAACCAATAGGAACAGCCAATAACAACGCCTCTACATAACCAGACAAATTCAATCCTATAGAACGAAACATCTTTTTAATTAATTGATTGTCATTGTACAGGTCCCCATATGCAGATATAACCTTAAAAGGACTAGGTAATATCCCATAATTAACAAGAGGTGTAGTACCAGCAGTTAATAACACCCAAACACCAAATATTAATCCAAGTCCTCCCAGTTGTAAGGGAAGAGCCTGTCGAGATGTCATTTTTTTTCTAAGTTCGAATAACCACATGATACAGATATCTATTTTCTACAAATATAACAACCATTCGGTGGTATTATACTTTTTAGCTTAATATTATTTATCAATAACTAGCTTTAGTGAATATTTTTATTATCAAAATATATAGTTAAAAAAAACAATATTCTTACATATCACTATACGAAACAGATATCAAATTAGTTTTAGGGATATTAAATAAATCTAAATAATACTCACATTGAGTCTGCAATTTTTCTTCCCCTATATCACCATCTTTATCGATGGCTTCAATCTCTATAAATGTTCCGAGCTCCTTCACTGTATCAATATGAAATTTCACATTTTCAACAAAGTAAATTTCTCGTTGTTTGTCTATCACAGTCAGTACTCCTACAGCTGTTGTCAAGACCTCCTTCAAACTAGAATCTGGAGTAGATTTATACAATAGTATTTTTGATTGTTTTGGACCTTCCTTATTTTCTCTAAGATAATGAATCAGATTATTTTCGATATTACCTTCTCTCAATTTGAGTCTTCCATGAGATACATTAAAGTAAGTATCAATCTGATGATCTGTACCAATATACTTAGCATTTTTTGACTTCAACAATGATCTAATCTCAGAATGATTATCAGATTTGGCTTTAATTTCTACATTGAGAATTCCCATAAATAATTTATTTTTTTACTAAAAAAAATCGGCAAGAAACTTTTTACACTTTCTTGCCGAGTATAGATTAAACTATAATAGCTCGAGTTAATTTGACCTTTTGTCGTAACCCTGATCCATCAACTCAGTATATCTCTTGAATTGTGCTGAACTAAATATTTTCTTTAAATCATTGTTCTGCTTAGTATTTATAAGCTCTAACCCTTCTTTCAATGCTCTTCTATCACTCTTTTTAGTCTTAGCTAGTTGTCTCGCCTCAGCTTTATACTTAACTTTTATAGCTTCATATTTCTTTATTTGAGAATTATTAAGATTTAACTCTTTATATAATTCATTATTACCATTATACTTATCACTAGTTCTCAAAACTTTCCCATCACGAGGCTTCTGATTCTGATTTTTTTGTTGTTGCTGTTGTTGTTGTTCTTGCTGCTGCTGTTGTTGCTGCTGTTGCTGAGCTTGTGCTACAAGTATTTGTTCTAGTACATCACAAGAAGTCATGCTAAACATAACACTAAACACTAATACAAATATGGATAATTTCTTCATCATAATAAGTTGTCTTTTTTATAAAGTTAATAATTCATGCTGCAAATTTAACAGCTTGATTGATAAAATTGGCTTTTAAACCAAATATTTATATTAATTAGATTGTAAATTACTCAAAATAGTTACATCAATTGTAAAAAATAACAAAATATTAAGAGATTGCCGAATGCCATCAAGAGGTCGGGAGACCTTTGATTCGGGACTTGACATCAAAGAAACAAAACCGAGTGCAAGGTCTCCTGACCTCTGCACGGATATCATAAAGAGTGACCTTTAGATTCTGCCGAATGCCATCAAGAGGTCGGGAGACCTTTGATTCGGGGGTGACTTGAAACAACTGTTGTACCGGCGAATTTATTCGCCGATTTATAACGTTAGATTCTGTTTTTTGAAAAGGCGAATGAATTCGCCTGTACTAGAGGGTACAGTATAGATGACAGACTTCTGTTTTATGTTACTTTTGTTGCTGTATGTCATTCTAGGAATTTTTTTTGCCATCAAGAGGTCGGGAGACCTTTGATTCGGGGGTGACTCGAAGTGAAACCCGAGTGCAAGGTCTCCTGACCTCTGCACGGATATCATAAAGAGTGACCTTTGATTCTGCCGAATGTCATCAAGAGGTCGGGAGACCTTTGATTCGGGGGTCCTCGTTTCTCTCACAAATATACTTTAGTCTTACCATGATCATCAATATCAAGCAGAGTCAAACCATATTTGGTAGCGAGTATATCGATAACTTGACTTCTCAATGAACCAGTACCCTTGCCATGAATGATTGAAATTTCAGCTTTTGATTGGTCAATAGCCAATTCTATATAATTGCACAGATGAGATATTTGTTTTTGTACGATAGTCTCATTAGACATATGTCTATAATTTGGTAATAATACTTCAGCATGTAGATCAATTTCATCTGGGACGAGTTTTTTAGTTTTAACCATCGTTTTTTTAGGTTTAATCTTTGATTCATTGTAGAACTTGACCTGATTATAGACCTGAGAACTTAATACTCTAAATGGTATAATATCCGCAGCATTAAGCTCTACAATACTATCAAAAAACTCAATTTTTGCTATATTATCATTCCTTACCATGAGTATCACACCTCCCTCATCAGTTACTTTGCTCTTGACCTTATCACCTTTTGTCAGATAACATATATCATTTATAAATTCCATGAGATAATTAATTGAGAATTGAAAATTTGAAATATAAATGCACAAATGTACAAACCACTACCATCAATTTTCAATATTCTACTATCAATTATCATTTTTTTCGTACTTTCGTGAATTCACAATAATAGCATAGTTTGATACTAAAACATATAAAACTTAGCAATTTTCGTAACTACGAGACTGCTTCATTTCAAATAGATAAAAAACTCAACATCATACTAGGTATGAATGGCATGGGAAAGACAAATCTATTGGATGCTATCTATTATCTATGTATCGGTAAGAGCTATTTTAATGCTCGTGATATTATGAATGTCCGATATGAACAAGATTTCTTTAGACTCGCAGGAACATTTAGCGACCATGAGCAAGATGACAAAAAGATGGTTGTCAAATGGGCTACTGGAAAGAGAAAAGCATTAGAAATTGATGATATAAAAATAAAAAAATATAGTGATCATATCGGTCAGTTCCCAGTTATAATCATTGCTCCTAAAGATATATTACTTCTAGTAAAGGGATCAAGCGAAAGACGGAAATTTATAGATAGCACTATCTCTCAATACGATACTACCTATCTCGACAATATTGTTCAATATACTAGACTTATAAAACAAAGGAATGCTGCTCTCAAAACATTTAAAGAATCAGGCAATTATGACTCAACATATATTGATGCTTTGGACTCACAGATATTGCCTCTGACAGAATATATATATATAATCAGAAAATCATATTCAAAAAATCTAAGTAAAGAATTTGAATATCACTACCAACAGATATCAGGTGGGCAAGAACAATGTACTTGCAAATATGAAAGTCAATTTCACAATGAAAAGTATATAGACTTATGCAAAAAATATATTGATAAAGACCGAGTAACTTGCCGCAGTAGTTCGGGTACACATAAAGACGATTTAAGTCTATGGATAGAAGGAAATAGAATTCAAGATCACGGTTCACAAGGACAGATTAAATCAGTTGTTCTAGCTCTAAAATTAGCACAATTTTCAATACTCAAAAAACTCAAAAAGACTATACCAATATTACTCTTAGATGACCTATTTGACAAATTGGACAATAATCGAGTTACTCTACTATTAAACTTATTATTATCGGATAATTATGGCCAAATATTTATTTCTGACACTAGTTTAGATAGAATACCTAAGATTCTTGGTGAACAAAATACGAAATTTAGTACTTTTGTAATAGAAGGATAGAAAGTTGATGTGAATACCTGTTATAATAAAGAAGATTTTGGATATAGATTGATTAAAATTAATGAAGATGAAGAGCATAGAGAAAAATGATAAAAAGATAAATCTAGTTTTAGGCGAAGCCTTGCTTAAGAATAAAAGACTCAATAAGGGATTCACACAACATAAGATAAAAGAAATATGGCTTAAAAAGATGGGCAAACGCATCAATGATTATACAACTAAAATGTATTTCAACAAAGGTAAACTATCTATAACTATTAGTTCTGCTCCCCTTAGACAGGAATTGCATTTCTCGAAAGATAAGATAGTCACAATGCTCAATAACGAACTATCTATGAATGCGATTACTGAAGTAGTAATTAAATAAATACTATGAATGATAGCTTTCATACCATAAAGGAAATTGCTATAGGCGAATTCAAAGACCGTGGTAGCAAATTCATCGCATATGCCTACCCTATCACTGAGGTTGACCAATTAATGGATAAGATAAACATACTTAGAAAAGAGAATTTGAAAGCATGTCATTTTTGCTATGCATTCAGGTTAGGAATAGAGGGTGAGGAGTTTAGAGCTAATGATGATGGCGAGCCTTCTGGTACAGCTGGCAAACCGATACTGGGTCAACTTATCAAGTATAATCTTACTAATATAGCAATAGTCGTAGTAAGATATTTTGGTGGCACAAAACTTGGAACATCAGGACTAATAAATGCCTACAAACAATCTAGTATTGTAGCATTGGAAAATAGTAATATTTTTGAAGAAATAGTTGTTGACAAATTCATCATATCATTTGAATATGGTCATATGGGACAAGTAATGGAAGCTGTTAAATCCTTAAATTGGAATATAATAGAAAAGCATTTTGAAGAAACTGCTTATATTACAATTGGTATAAGAAAATCAAAAGTAAAAGAAGAGTTTCGTCTCTTTAAAGCTAAAATACTAAAAAAACAATTGGAAGAAATAACTGACGAAACAAAGGTTCCATTTATAGAAATCAATAAAGAGTAGTACATTTGTAGAGATAATAATATTCATTTCTGATAATGCTGCAATATTTCAAAAACAAAAATGTGAATTTTACCTCTTAACTATTAAGATTGATAGCTTAAAGCTCCTTTCAGCAGAATAATATGCATAATTAATCTTATAGGTCATGACATATTAGGGTAAAATAATAGTATCTTATAGAAAGAAATCATGGCTTTATCTAGTATTACTTTTGAATTCATAACTTAATTACAATAAATATTTTTATTTTATCTATTTTTGGGGTTGAAATAATATTTAAAAAATTACAGAGGTAGCACATTGATAAAAAAGTGCCATCTTAATAAAAATCTATACGATGAAAAAAATACTTAGTTTATTTAGTTTATTGCTTTTTATTTCGACACTTAATGCTCAATCGATAGACAGAGCAGATGTTGATCCATTTGATTATGGCAAGATGTGGACATTTGAGAATCCACCTAAAGAATGGTTTAAAGAGGCATACAATTTTGAACCTGGTGACAAATGGTTTGACGATGTTAGAAAGTCTTCATTGAAGTTTGCATCTTGGTGTTCAGCATCATTTGTGTCACCTAATGGATTGATAATGACAAATCATCATTGCTCTAGAGATGCTGTGACAGCTGTACAGCATGATGGAGAGAATTTTGATACTGAGGGCTTTTATGCCAAAGCACTAACTGATGAGAGAAGAGCGGAAGAGTTATTTGTAGAACAATTGGTAAAGGTAGAGGATATATCAGAACAAGTATTTGCCTCTAGCAAGAATGTTACTGATGAAGCTGAAAAAGAATCATTAATAGCTAGCTCTCTTGAGAGAATACAGAGTGAGTATGCTACTAAGTCTGACTGGCAAGGTCTCAGACTAGAAGTTGTTAGGTATTATAGTGGAGGAAAGTACTCTCTATATGGACACAAAAAATATGATGACATCAGATTGGTTTGGATTCCTGAATTAGATTTAGGTATATTTGGTGGTGATCCTGATAATTTTACTTATCCTAGGTATAATTTGGATTGTACATTCTGGAGAGCATATGATGATAATGGGCAACCTTTAAATACTTCCGATAATTATTTTAAATTCAATAAGAATGGAGCTAGTGAAGGAGAACCTGTTTTTGTAATCGGAAATCCTGGAAGTACAGAGAGGTACAGAACAGTTGCGCAGCTTGAATATGATAGAGATTATAGATATCCAGTTCTATTAAGATTTCTTAGTAATAGACATAAGATAATGATTGAAGAACATAAAGAATTAGTAAAAGATCCAACAAAGGTATATGAAGCTCAGGAATTATTGAGTACTGCTTTTGGTCTTTCAAATTCAATAAAAGCTATTGGAGGTGCATTGAAAGGATTAAAAAATCCTGATTTGTTTGGACGGAAAATAACTATGGAGAATTTTATAAGATCTAAGTCTCCTGATGTGAATTACTGGGATCAATTGGCTGATGAGTATGATAAATTATATGAACATTCATGGGCTGTAAATCATTTGTCTCCATCTGGTCTAAGAGGTGATATATTGTTGTTGTTATTTACTGACAAGAGTCTTAGAGATGCATTATCAGCTGAAGAAAGGGACGAAGCTGAAATTGGAGAAATGAAAGAAGAGGTTAAGAGATTGGCAAAAAGCCTAAATGACCCAAAAGAAATATCACTATTCAAATTATTGCTTTCTGAGATAAAAACTGATATATACAAAGGAGATAAGACATTGAGAAAAGCTCTTGATGGAAAATCAATTGATGGTTTTATGGCTGACCTTTTAGATGATACAAGATTCAAAAAGGAGAAAAAACTAAATAAGCTATTGAAGAAAGAAAAAAGATATAAAAAAGGAAAAGATGATTTGCAGGAACTTGGAGATTTATTTGTTAATAGATTTTATGAAGCTGTAACAGCTTTTAGAAGTTCTACTCCATTCAGAAAAAACTTGGAAGCAAAGATTGCCAACCAAACTTTTAAAGTATTTGGTACTTCACTTCCCCCAGATGCTACATTTACCCTTCGTATCTCTGATGGGATAGTAAAAGGATACGAATATAATGGAACTGAAGCTCCCTATAAAACCACATACTTTGGTATGTATGATAGATATGAGTCTAATGACCAGAGAAGTCCTTGGGCATTGCCTGATAGATGGAAGAATCCAAGTTTGGAATTGCTTAAGTCACCAATTAATTTTGTTTCTACTAATGATATTATCGGTGGTAACTCTGGTAGTCCGATGATCAATAAGAACAAGGAGGTTGTAGGATTGATTTTTGATGGAAATATTGAATCCCTACCTGGTAAGTTTATCTATGATGTAGAGTTTAACAGAACGGTATCTGTTCATGCTGGAGGTATGATAGCTGCTATGAAGTATATATATAATGCAGATAGATTGGTCAAAGAATTATTGATTGATTAGTAACATGTTTTTCATTTTGGATTATTTGTTATTATCAGCAGTGATATAGTTGGCAATATAGTGATTGTCATAGAGTATTATAATAGTAATCAAAAAAAAATCGTAAGCCTATTGTTATAATGGACTTACGATTTTTTTTATTTGTAAATTATGACTTTTAGTCAATACTCTTTACAGATCTATGATATCGTTGCACAATTTTAGGGTCAGGTCTAACAACCGTTCTATTCTTATTAGTGTATTCTATCTTATTGAGTACATATCTAATACTTGCTAGTCTAGCTTTCTTCTTAGAATTAGCTCTTACAATTATCCAAGGGCAATAAGAAGTATGAGTTCTACCAAACATCTCTCCTTTATAGTGGGTATATTTGTTCCATAGTTTTTGAGCTTTCATATCTACAGGACTAATTTTCCATTGTTTTAGAGGGTTTTGTCTTCTGCTTTCAAACCTTTTTAGTTGCTCATCTTTTGAAATGGAAAACCAAAATTTAATAATAATAACACCATCCTCATATAGCATATGCTCAAACTCTGGAACCTGAGTCAAGAATTGTTCATACTGCTTTTGTGTACAGAAATTATTTACGGGTTCCACTACGGCTCTATTGTACCAACTTCTATCAAAGAACACAATCTCACCAGGATTAGGTAGCTGGTTGACGTATCTCTGGAAATACCATTGCCCCAATTCAGTTTCAGTAGGCTTGGGAAGTGCAACTACTCGCATTTCTCTTGGATTAAGATGCTCTATAAATCTTCTTATAGCACCACCTTTACCAGCAGCATCTCTACCTTCAAATAAGATAGCTATTCTTTTTCCTTTTTTCTTAGCCCATTGTTGAAGTTTTATTAATTCTATTTGCAGTTCTTGCAATTCTTCTTCGTATTTTAATGTCCTTATTATTTTATCTACTCGTTTGTCCTTTTTTCTATCTAAAATTTCAATTAACTCTTTTTTTGATTTCATTTCAACCAATTCTGAAACCAATAAACACTCGCTATTAGATTTTATAGATGTTCCCAACTTATTTACTATTGTATTTGTCTTGTTTGCTGCTTTCTTGTTTGCTGTTTTCTTGTTTGTTGTATTCGTAGTTGCTCTTTTAACAGATTTCTTAGCTGCAACTCGCTTAGTGATAGCTTTTTTAGTTGTAGTTTTTCTTCTAGTAGCTTTTTTGGTAGAAGATTTTGCATTTTTAGTAGGTCGGCTCATCTATATATATTTTATTTTGAATGAATAGTTTGATTTTATTAATGCTAAGATAAAATAATATTATAAATTGTTTTAAAAAAACAAAATTATATTGTTAGTTGTTGACGAATAGAGGAAAGTTTGATGAAATATTTTATAAAAAACTTATGATTATACTATCTTCGTTCCACAGTTAAATAATAAAAATAAAAAATATGATTAATGAAAGAGATTTGATAGTGAGAAGTGGTGGTAAGTGTGAATTATGTGGTTCAGAGAAGAATCTTGTTGTACATGAGGTAGAACCTATAAAAAATGGTGACATTGAACATCATGCCTATATATGTGAAGTCTGCGAGGGACAATACAAAGATGCTTCTACAATCGATGCCAATCATTGGCGGTGTCTTAATGAGAGTATGTGGAGTGAAGTCCCAGCTGTGCAAGTCCTAAGTTACCGATTATTGCATAATGTTGAAGCAGATTGGTCAAAGGAATTAATAGAAATGATGTATATGGAAGATGATATGAAGGAATGGGCTGAAGCATCTGGTATAACCAAGTCTGGAGGTATCAAACATGTGGATAGTAATGGAGTAGAACTAATGACTGGAGACTCAGTTGTGCTAATAAAAGACCTTAAAGTAAAAGGTTCTAGTATGGTAGCCAAAAGAGGTACAGCAGTAAGAAGAATATCATTAGATCCTGATAATCCTAAATATATAGTGGGCACGGTCGCAGGTGTAAGGATTGT
>JAUTBV010057546.1:0-20060 GCA_032361325.1 Lepetodrilus fucensis
CCCAGGTTCGGGCACAACTCGATGAAGGGAAAGTGTACTTGTATTTCCGATATTCGTACACTTTCTCCGAAATGAACAAATTAATGCTTTGAAAAAGTGTATGTTCATTTCTGATATTACGTACACTTTCTCTGAAAAGGTGTACATGTATCCGGATATACACGTACACTTAGAACAAAAGAAAACATGGCAACGAGACCGGAAGCGGGGTATATGAATTTGTTATCAGTAGCAGGCCTACATTAGTATATTACCACATTACAAATGAATCAAACTATTATTCTAGCAGGACGAACATAATATTGATCAGGACAAGTGGGGAAATTCTCATCCCTTTTGGGAGTATTCATTTTCGATTTGTCAACCCTGTGTCATTCAAGCTACATTCAAAAGCAAGATTGTTCGGTTGCAATGCGAAGCACACATATCCAGTTGACAATATGGTACAGTGGAAATAATTTTGACATTTTCGTGATGCTCAGGGCAGACTTATCGCAAGAAATAACTGATGAAAATTCCCCAAATAGAAATCTGACATGTCTCTGCTGCTAGGGAGATCTTTTAGCAGACGGTCCCAAAATATCACGGATATTACGCAGAAATTTCAAGTACAGAGCATCTTGTATTGCTAGTAAGTAGACAGGGAAGACAGTCATAACACTATTTCACAATATGGTATCACCATCTATATCAGTATGTTTGTATTTTATATAGGGTTTCTTTTTACAGGTAATAAAACTAGGAAGACTTGTTGTAGCAACACTAAAATATTCTAGGGTTAAATGTATTTCAGTCATACCAGTGTATAAAACTCCAGCAATTTCACTGTCAGCCACGAGGACTGGTAAGTCTGAGAAGTTACCCGTCCTCATACATGTTGGCCAGTGATCGATAATATACATCTTGAAACACAAACAAAAAGTAACACGACATGCCATTTTGTCTAGGTTTATAAATGGACAAATATTAACAAGACTAGATTTAAAGGGACTCATACACATAGGTGATTTTATGTACGCCCATTTATGTTATTGGTCACGTAATATATAGAGCAATATTTGCAAGAATCTACGCTTTCAGACATGAAATGCCACTCAAACCCATCAAAATATGCAGTTTTACTTGACGAATGTAAACAATCGTTTGTTTTGAAAATAGCAGATGACTTCTCATCTGCCCTGGTTTCTCGCACATGACTTGGATGACATCACATGTCATATTGCATTGTCCTGTTAATCTAACAATCTATGTAAATAAATGAACTGAATGCCCATAAAATTACCTTATTTATCGATAGCAGGTAATTTGGAAGGAAATCAAACACGGTTTGAATTTGGTGTATGAGTCATATTTTATTCTAAGACTACTATCTAAGAATACCATATTCCAAAATATAATATCCTTAAAAATAGTCTACTCCTATTTATTATTATTATTATTATTATTATTATTATTATTATTGTTATTTTATTTTTATTATTATTATTATTATTATTATTATTATTATAAATACTTATACTGTCACCATTGACAACTACTATGAATAAATTCAAATCCAAGCGCAAATTCATCGTATATAGTATTAATAATAATAATAATAATAATAAAATTAATATTTGTATAGCGCAAAAATCCAGCATAGCACTGCTCAGATGTACTTTGTGCGAGTCTGTCAATGAGGCAGCTATTCTTAGTTTTTTTTATATCAATCCAGGTGATTGTCACACTGACAGGATTGTTATCTGTTGTCACTTCATTTCTGTAACAATGAAGCAGGAAGTAATACAACATGCAAGCTTGGTATTTACTGTGAACATTAAAACAAACTGTTAAAGCAGAAAAGTATTAAAATATTAGGTGTCAATGTGAAATAAGTTAATTATGGCATAGTAGGAAGTTTGTGTGCACTACATTAGTCAATACAAGGCAATAGTGGTTTGATTAAATGGTTTAGAGATCTGCTGACATGATTTCTTCCACTTCAGAAAATATAAATAATTATTTTTATTATATGAAGTTGATTGATTATTGGTATGTAAGTTTAACAAAAGTATAATTTACAATTACTGCTATTGATTAGAAGTTTTAAGTAATTGTGCATTCAAATCTAAATTATGTTAACTGACTATTAATAATCTCCAATTATTATTGTTTTTATATTGGACCTGACTGACTTGCCAAAATATCAAATTAGATTTATTTATATTTTCGAGTGCCCAAGCCAAAATTATCACAGAAAAATCTGTAAACCAGGTAATCAAATAAATAAATGTGTTTATACAGAGGTGTGCTCAAACCTAGTGTAGTAGAAAGTCCATGTACACTACATTATTCAACATAAATGTGATGTTTATATAGAGATGTGCTCAAACCTATGGTAGTAGGAAGCCTGATATTACAACCATTGGTGACCAGTGGTGACTGATGCCTTGAACAAGACAACAGTCAATGATGACATGCCTACTACACAACTAACACCAATGGCGACATGGCGACACATGTCTGGAACATTAAAAAAATGACCAATGGTAACAAATATACCGGATATATATGACTAGAGGCAATGATTACAGATGTTCAACACACAACAGAGTCTATTGACAACACTTGTCTGAAACGCCTACAACGAATAACTTTCATTCAACATTTGCATATTCGCTTCATGTCACTTTGACATAGTATATCATAGCTGGTTAACTTCCTGCCAATGTCAAACGTAAAACGATCTTTCACAATGCATGTGGACAATTATTTTAACAAGAAGACTATTTGAAAACGATAAAGTCTTGTTTCCGATATTTCACATATGGAAAGACCAACACCATTCCATTTCCCAGCAGCCATTTTGTAAAATGAACAGAATACCATATCAATTGTTGGCTTGCTTGAAGCATACAAATTAATTCCGCAATCAAATTTCCCGACTTTTTCAAACAAAGAAACAATTTGCGATATATACAGAGTTTGCCCATGTTCGCCGACCTTCCCAAATTTCCAGACAATCCGCATGGTGTTTTTTTGCTGAGATCGCGTCTCGGTCATTTCATGCACGAGGTTGGATCTGAAATCCATGTGGATATAGTTCCAGTATTGATCTATGCATGTCAGACGAGTTAATCACACATTCCATACTTCATATGTTTATATATACAATATTCTGATGAAAAGTTCGGAAATCATTGTCAACATCGTCTGGAGGGTGGAAGGCAGAGTGAGCCGTCTAGACATGAGGTGATCGGCAAACAGCGGCGTGTGGCTCATTAATATGCAGCCGCAGTCATCCGATGCACAGCACTGAAACGTTCACTTGCCGTTTACGTACATATATTCATAGGTACAGCTATACTAACAAGACGTAATCATTCAGGGGGGAATGGAAAATAAAGGATGACAAATTAAACCTACACCCACTGAGAAAGAATATACGAGGACTACAAAAACTTTCAGTCTGGGAAGTATAGCTAATCAGCACTGAATTACATGCAGATGCCTTGTCTGGGGTCTGGTGATCTCGCGCAAGGGAAAACACACCCTTGCACGGTTCGCGCGCACTACAACAAAAACATAGTCCATGTGCACAATACTTCTACTGCCATCCCAGACACTACAACAAAGATTACTATGGATAATGACTTTGGGATATCTGTCTGATTCTTTTCACGTGCGCAGCAAGAATAATATAATAATATTTAATAAACTTTATAATGTTCATATTGGCGAGAATACAATAGATGTATGAAACATTACACATTCGTAGGTTTTCAATCCCAGAAAGAAAAAAAATCAAACAATCAATATTTGTGCTTAATAAGCTTTTAAGAAAATTGGTAATACCAGATATTTATACAATACTAAATCTTACAGCAAATATCACAAAATAATTCATAAGTATTCAGATATTTTACAAGTATTGAAATTATTTAGAAATATTAATGTTATGAACATATTCCTAGTGTATGGATTGCAGCAAATAATAAAATCACTTAGCATTAATATTACGATCAGTCAAAATGTTATTATTAATCCTATCCTGGGGGCTGGTGTTTTCTCAACAGTGGAGAACTGCTCGGAGTATATGCAGGAACGTTACCTTATATTTTATATAATATATATTATATATATAGTTACCTGTTATCTAATACTGTAAATAATTAAATTAATGCGAGCAGAATATTAATGCGAAAAATGTATGGAGACATGACCATTCGCATTTTATTAGTGTCGCATTTGCATCTAAAATCTAGGTCGCATTAAATTAGTGACGCATTAATTTCGTGATTTACAGTATCTGGAATAAATAGGCATAGTCTTTACAATATTCCTGTCCCTTCAACATGGTCCACAGAAATATGTGATCTACAGCCATATGTGGTCTACAGCCCTAACCTATGGTTTGTCAGCATCTGCAATGGATCATGGCTCACCATAATGAATAGTTGCTGCAAGTTTCCCTGCCATCATATCACAAAATCATGTAAAACACAATAGATGGAAAATTGTTATGGAATACCACATGTAATTATTCGTTTTTAATGGAATTGGGTTCAAAGATAATCGAGAAGTCGATACAAAATATATTTTCGATACATTAGTTGAACATTTGTCTTGGCGTAATTTGTTGTTTAATTTGTAATTTTTAACTGGCCCCAATTTCTCGAGAAAACAAATTGAGTTTGAGATTTTGCTCAGCTGAGATTTCTCCCATTGACTCAAGTAAAAACTTGTATCTCGATTAAAATCTCAGCTGTGTTTTAAGTTTTTACTTGAGTCAATGGGAGAAATATTAGCTGAGCAAAACCTCAAACTTAAGTTAGTTTTGAGAAATCAGGCCCTGATAATTTAAAAAGTATTTATTAACTATTTTACAGATTTCCGCAATGTTGTCCACTAATATGTAGACATCATAAGGGAATGAAGTACCGATAGCACCAATGTCAGGAAAATAACATACAATTCATAAACAACAGGTTGAATTCACTGTCTAAAAGCAACATTACAATTTTTCAAACCCTGCTATATAATAATAATAATAATATGGACATTTATATAATGCCAGACTATATCAGAAACATAGTAATATCATATTAACTCAATATTTAATATAACTGTTGATACCCATCTATATTTGTTGAATATGTTGCACATAAATATGACTGCCGATACGCATCTATTTATTAAGTACGTGGGACACGATTCAATACAAACTTTGATTATGTCATAGCAATTGTCCTTGCCAGAATATGAAACGTGACAGATCGTATCGACGTGGAACTGTTACACGAACTGCCAACTGTCAGAACATGGCCACTGTCCAGTTTGACCAATATAATCAATACGCTGTGCAGGTGTTAAGGTTGTTAACTCACACTGCAACAGTTGCACAATAGGTAAAGTTAACAAGACACGTAAAAGTGAGACGATAAGATAGCAACAAGCCTACTGTGAAGTAACACAGCTCTGGAGTAGATCACCTCTCATGTAACCCCGAATGGCGTGGCGGGAGACCAACTTTAGACCAGTGGATCATCGTTCCAAGACCCGTTACCGCGTACAACATTCCGCCAGTTCCATGGTCAAAACGGAAATATCCATATATGTCTGCCGTGAAGTCAGCTGTATATACTGACTGTCACCCTCCCGCACACTGTATATCCCTTCATACCGAGAGGGTAAGGTCATGTCAGACCGACCCAGGTCGGCCCGCCCCACAAGTTAGTTTCCAATACATATAGAAACCTGCACTCAGTCTTTAAGCCGTGAGAGACCAACTGACCTCATTACATAACATCTATGTCAGACCATTATCAAAGTTGATAATAGGAATTACTGCTATCCTTGGTTGAGCTTGACATTTTGCTTGAAGGTGGAGTAGGATTGGAATGGAAATAAACCATGGCGGTTAGCGGCATTTTGCATTGCTGGGCTCCAACGCAACATTATTATGTCTACACGTGTATTTGGTGGGAGTCAGAATAGATTCTATCATCATTACCTCTTGGATATTGTTGACAACATCTAGGGTTCACATCCCTACAAGATCAAAAGAGAAATATTCATGATTTACAGTCCAAAATATCCCTGTCTACTGTCGGATGCTCAACAGGATATATTTGTGAAGCAAAAACAAGAAGGAAACCGCAGATATTTATTTTACTTGAAAAAAAACAGAGAAACAAAGTTGAAAAATCATATTGTTTTTGAGAATGCAGCATATTCAACTGAAGTGGATATAGCTGTATTTAACATACAACTCCCTATTACACTATTGGGAAACAAAGTTCAAACTTCACGATTCTTTTTGAGAAAAAGGCAAATTTTTACGAAATTTAAATACCGGTAAACGTAACACGCTTTTCAATTAGTCGAGTACCATTCAACCTATAAATAATAAATAAATAATATAATAATAATTAAATTAAATTAAAATCAAAATAATAATAAATTATAATGATGGTGATAATAATAATAATAATAATAATATAATAATTATGATAATAATGATAATGATAATTATGATCATAATAATTATAATAAAATATAATTAAAATAATAATTTCGACTTTATTCTAATTGTTAGCCTTATTTGTACGTGTTTGAGGACACAGGTGTTTGTGATTAATCAAAGCGTATGACGTCAGTGAATCAACGGGTGCAAAATCTGATAATAAAACCACAGGACACTACACACTATCAGATGCCTGCGTAGCATGGTAGTGTCCCACCCATGTATGTACCAATCCAAACAAGCATGAAAAGCACCACATTATTAATATTCAGAGAACCGGTGCTCCAAGCACATTTCAGCAGCTAGAAAACAGCTGGATACCGCACTTTATAAATGTATACTTTGATTGATTAATTGATTAATTGATTGATTGGTTGATTATATTCTTGAATATTTGAAATAAATCTGTGATTGAAAATGTGACAATATATTAATATTCAGACTTATACAAAAGTTAAATAAGAATGCATATTTGTGTAATAATACTACTACTACTAAGAATAGTGTTGTTGTTTGTTGTTGTTGGTTTGGGGTTTAAAGTCACTTTCTAGAATCTTTCACCAATATCATGACTTGTTAAGAATAGTGTATTTGCTGTCAAATTAGTAAGGTTTTCATTCAATTATTGCTTTACTTCGCAGCATGAATAGTCCACATTTTATTCAGAATACAAAAGTTAAATATGAACACATATTTCTGTAATAATACTACTGCAATGTGAATAGCCCACAATTTATTCAGATTCTACAAAAGTTAAATATGAACACATATTTCTGTAATAATACTACCGCAATGTGAATAGCCCACAATTTATTCAGATTCTACAAAAGTTAAATACGAACACATATTTCTGTAATAATACTACCGCAATGTGAATAGTCCACAATTTATTCAGATTATACAAAAGTCAAAGAAGAACACATATTTCTGTAATTTTGATTGATTGAATTACGTAGCAGCTGGAATATTTCTATATACCCTATACCCATAGGCGATGACATTTCTCTACTAATATTACTACTAATAATGATATAATATTTGCTGATAAACTGGCTATGCTTTGATTGAATTAATCCTTTATGTCACAGCGGAAATATTCCATCCATATGCAAAAATATTGGCCACACAATTATGCATATTTGTATATAAATCATAATGTAATGCAATTTCATATTTAATTTTCTTGAAATATTCTTGAAATGAATATCTACACAAACATGAATATATCAGGGATTTTTTTCTTTCCACGTCTCCTCGGATGTTAGGTTATATAATCAGCATTGTTTCAATCATGTACATGTGTAATCACGTTAATCGCGATTCGTAATCAATCTAATTGAAAATCCATTGAACCCTGCATGTTCAAGTCGCGTCATTGAGTCAGCTGATCTGAATGCTTCGGACTACTTATAATGATCAATGGGGCACCGACATAGACAGGTTGACTAACCTACATGCATCGGTATACTGTAACTATGTGCACAAGTATACTATAGACATACATAAATCAGATATTGCCAGACATAGCTTCAACGGTATCAGATATCAAAAAGACTTATTGGTTGCAATTTGACTTGTATATAATGAACGTCATGTGTATATGGAGAGAACATAAATAATCATGCATATGAAGTTTAGTTTATAAAAATATAATCATACAAAATAAGTTTAGTTTATAAAAATATAATCATACAAAATAAGTTTAGTTTAAATAATCAAATACAAAATTAGTTTAAATAATTAGATGTTTAAAATAAGGTCAGTTTAATAACCAAATCAAATAAGTTTAGTTTAAACAATCACATAAAATACGTTTAGTTTAACATTGAAAAGAACATTAAACAAAACTCAGAAAACACAATTATTAATAATTTTGCAATATTATTAACCCCATCCTGTCCCATAGGGTGATCCACGTGAAGATGGTGTATTAGAGAAGATAAATAAATAGTCAAACAAGTTCAGATCACCACAGAATAAAACTAAATTAATCCAATAAAACATACGTAATTATTATTCGTTTCGACTATAGACCATATTGAAACTAAACTCTGTACATTGTATATTTACGTTGTCAAGATATGTATGATATTTAATCCGACTGATTAAAAACACAACTGACAGATGCGATGGGAATGAAGACGATGGGAATGAAGACGAAGGCAGGAGGGTGTGGTACAACAAAATGTGTTTCTCTACATCTAGAAAGCCGCGCGATATATCGGCAACATGACATCACATCCTGGAGTGGAATACTCTGAGTCACATGAACACAAACCCCTTCAGGGCCGCTGTTAACATTTCCAAACGTGGAACGAAACATTAATCAGTACGCAAACATGATAAAACAACTGCAGAAATTATTTCTAAAATATTACAACCATTCATAAATCATTTCACTTTTACTACTTTAATCCTGTTTGAAATTATTTTTTAAAATATAATCAATGTTTGAGAGACAAGCGTAATGCTACAATTATATATTGCAATCCTGCATTAACGCAAGTTCAACTAGGTTGATTCGACTGTTTGCACACATTTCTATGATAAATTGTCCAAGAAATATCTGAAGGCCCAGACTGTTACGTAACATGCATGGACCCACTACAACTTGTACAAAGATTGTGTGACTCAGACACCATTAATACCAAAACCTATCCCGAAATATTTTTTATGTGCCCAAGAATAATATATAAATGTATATTGCAATGCTAGCATATACATATACACACAGACATACTTCACATACCTTATGTAAAAAGATAGTTATTAAAACATAAAAAAATACAGAATGACCAAAACACAACTCATATATGAATGAGCATACCATATTTTACCGTGAAGATATTTTACATAGTAGATTGTAAACACACAGACAGTTATTAAAACATATCTATAAATTTACTTTAAAAGGACAGCACATAGCTCATATATGAGTAATTATCAGAAATGTTCAAAGTTTGAGATTTATAAAATTAGGGACAAAACTTGCTTGGATTGAAAACTCACCCGAAAACTTTAATACAGAAACCATTTACCCGGTAGTAGGTTACACATTTAATAACGCAATTAGTGCCTAATTTGGTAACTATGGCACAAAAACAGTCACATGCAAATAATCCATGAGGTTAACATAATAAAAAATTACAGTTTTATCAAAATTGATTCTTTTAATTAATACAGAAATAAGGTAGTGGTGAATAATTATTTTTACTTTGAATATATATTTTTTTCTTTTATACAAGTAAAAATAACCCATCAGCCAATGATAAATTAGTATACTAGTATTTTTTTATATATGATAAATCTAGTCCTAATGATTATTCCATGAAAAGTATAATTGCTCTATAAGCATTACATGATATATAAATTCTAAATATTTCATTTTAATATCTAGAATGAATTAGATATCAATTATTATTGTGATGGTAACACTATGGACATTAAAGTAACATCAATGATGGAGATAACGCAAAATTACATTTGTCCATTATATTATAATGTTTGGAGTTATTGCTTGTGTATCTTATAAAATAAACTTTATTACTGGTATGATTAGTATTTGGTTATTGGCCTTTCTTAATTAGATATGAAAAGTTCTGATGTTTCTTTGTAAAATAATAATAAGCGTTATTGCAATATCACATTGAGAGGAGATTTGTTGAAATGTGGTCGATTTGAGACTGATTTGATACTATCTAATTAATATTATCAATTTTACTTCCAAATCTGTTAAAATTTACTTTCTAGATACCTTCTTAGTTAACATTATAAATATTACTTTATCCTATTTAGGACATTCAGAAAAAGATGCGATATAGCAAGGACAGAAATTTGGAGAATGTTTTATAATGACAATATATTAACAGCATATTTTACCTAGATTCTAAATAAAAATAAAAAAAATAAAAATTAAAATAAAAAGACTTATTCGAAAGATTGAAGGCAACCGCAAATGCCCTAATGAGCAGTACGTTTGTCTAATTCAGCAGGGAGAGGGTTAAAGAGTATATTTTACGTAATACATTCAGCGACAATTGAATGTCTGTCCATCGATTTAGCATCTATATACCTCTAAATACATGGACAGTTTTAAATGTTTTTTCTATATAAACACTGAATGAATGAATATGTGGTTTAACGTCACTGCGGGAATCTTTCACCCATTTGCGACAAAAACACCGAATGAACAAAACCGCTAATACATATATTGACAAGCATGTTTTACATACACTCTAAACAAATGGACAAGTTATTCCAACGTAGATCTATAATTGCCAAATGAATAAAGCAGTCTAGAGCCCTCACTCTCAATTCGATTCTGTAGCCACCAGCATGTACTGTAAGGCTGTACAGCGAGAGTCTGTAAGGCGGCAAGCATTTACTGTACCAGCTCAATGAGACCAGCTAGTCTCAGTTATGTAATGCAACTAAAGGGTCAAGCGGGCACTAGGTCAAGTGACCAAGCAATATTTATAGTACTCCACAGACTCAGTGGTAGGGCAGGTGCCCGTAATAACGTCAGTATATCCTTGCATTTCTGTAAGTAGCCTCATGATAGAAAGATCATGTTGTCAGCCTACCATTGCGTTTCCATGATAAGAGCACGATATATACTTACCCTTGCTCAATTGTCTGAATAGTTTCAGGATAAAAAGCGGGGAATTGGTGCCAGGTACCACAGTAGGATGAAATGGAAACGTGAATTATGCTAACTTTGTAGCACCTTAAATGACAATTTCAGTTGCATACTCCCCATGGGGTTGAGAATGAAAGTAAAGGTACATTAATCCATTGACCAGGGTAGTAACGTAGCACCATATGCATACGTGATGATTGGCGCAATGTAAACGATTAGATAAAAAATAGTTCCACGATAGACAAAGCATATATTATATCTACCTACCTTTCTCAAATATATTTTTCGGATAGAAAGAGCTTGTTTTATATACCGATTCTACTATCTTTCACCCATATGTGACGATTGGCGCAATGTAAACGATTAGATAAAAAATAGTTTCATGAGAGACAAAAGCATATTATATCTACCTACCTTTCTGCAAATATATTTTCGGGATAGAAAGAGCATGTTTTATATACCGATTCTCGCCCGCGACTTTCAGGACAGACGGAGCGCGTTACCTACCCTTGCTTGTCTGTGAGTAGTTTCAGGATGGATAGCGCGTGTTCGAAATCCTCATCCCTGACGCTGAGAGTCACCATTGCAATTCAGCGACATAGTCCGTGGAAAGTGCACGCAGTGGACATCGTATTTCACCGAGTAGCAGCGGCGGTTTCCTGGTCAGATCATGACACTGTGGTCGTGGCTGTCACAGTCGCAGTGCCAGACAGACGTACACAAGGGCTGAGAGATCGCACTATCAGTAATTACACAACTCGGCGCGAGATAGGCTCATCACATCGACGGCAGACACCGCTGGTGCACCTCGGCAGTGCATGCACAAACGTCTGCTGTACAGAGGTTACTACGTGCACGGGTCGACAGACGGACAGACGGCACTGGCAGCCACTCCTCGAAAAACCACAGCCAAAATAAAATCCTGACACCTCACCTGGAGGTGGTTCTCAACTGGTCAGTGTCGACAATAAATTTCTCCCGACTGATTCAAATCCAGATGACTTTAAATCCCTGTAACACCATCAAAACTCCTCATTGCGCTTGTGACCAGCGTTATAGCGGGGCGGGTGCGGAGACATGCCTCTGGAAGCCGGATATGCACAACTGTGTGCAGGCGGTGCAAACAATGCAGATAGCTGTTCTGAATGCACACTGCCACCCCACCCAGTGAACACAGTCTCGGCTTATACAGAGGTCTCTGATCAAAGTGGTGTTATAAAGGGGATAGGTGGTGGTGACTCCTAGATTTCCCCCAACTAATCACTGATGAAAGTCTCTCAACTAGCCAGCTACACTGTGTCCAGATGGGGTCCTCCTGCATATACCTAGCTCTCGGTCAGACGACTGGACAGGACTGCAGATGGACTGTCGGAACACAGACAACCACACACTGCTTGCTGGTGACAGCCAGAGAACAGAGTGAAACAGAATCAACCCAGACACTGTTAAAGCACCTCACACCATCCAGTCCCCTGCTTCTACTAACCCAGACAGAATATTCTTTCCCCCGTTTTGGTCTCGGAAAAAGGAAAATAAATGGGCATCCCTTGTAGATCAATCAGCCAGCTGTGCTAGTGAGAGAGAGAGAGAGAGGTTACGTAACCGAAATAGCCATATCATATATCCATGTCTACTACAATACATGCACGGGGCGAGGTCTGTCTACACAGACTAGTCCATTAGGCAGCGCGCCTTTAACAGACATAGCCCTGGGAACACATAGCTTGATTTTCATATCAAAGACTGCCAACAAAGCAGGCGATAATTAACTTCATTCAAATTAATGTTGTCGCCTATTTGCGCGATGTTTCTTCAATCAAAAATTCTGTCAGTCTGAATGCCAGGTCTAAGCCTATCGGGTACCTCTGTGGATAACATTGGAATAACTGTCTGCGATAACATATTATTATTTTACACACACGTCAGCAAATCTTTTTTTTAAACAAAAAGATACACGCAAAGAAAACAAGGTACAAAAGGATTGAATATTCTGACTGAAAATAACCAATAAATCAACCAAACAGATTTATTTGTAAAAAAAATAATTACTGATTCATTTTATTTACAGTAATATCTACCGTATTGGCACCAAAGCTTAGACAACTATTCTCTATTCCCAGAACAAGATTCCCTACTAGAACTGTTTTACTGACAAAGTTTCAACTTTGTACAAGATGGTTGTTACGAGACAGAAAGAATACATGCCAACTTTGGAAGGTGTTGTTCATATGGAAATAGTATTAGTTGGGATTTATCAGACAGACATCACCCCACACCAGAGCCACCACTATTGTTATTAATATTAATAAGCTTAGGTCAATACATGCATAACATATTAACATTATAGGCAAGCCCATTTTACAACTGATGACATAATCACTATTATATCATTAATTACTAATAACATAATTGCCGATGATAAACATTCACAAGTCGACCATGTACACAGTATGAGTATGTTTAATGTCAAGACATGATTGATAATACCATAATGCCAACAGCCAACAGCCAATTTCTCATTTCTTGATGGGTGATTTTATGTGCTCATCATGCAGTATATCTAAAGCATAGCCTACAGTTCAAAAATCCTCCTCCATATATTGGTAGTGGGATATCTTTAGTTCAATATTCGTTCTCGTCATGAAACTTTGGCAATATTTTTCTTCTTACTTCCTTCGGGTACGTTCTACACTGAAAATGGTAACAAGGATGTGATTTTGTTATGCCCTTTCCAGATTACTGTAGTTGGACATGGCTTGTGAACCATTTCTTTACATGGCGCTCACCATTGTTTGATTTCTTTCACATACCCCTCACCATAGAGATGTTAATAGAATTTTAAAACGATACATCAGTCTTGGTGTGACCACTACGGCAAAATTAAAACATTTGTCTTTTTATTGTTAACATTATGATTTGCAATCTTACCGTTTCCTTTACTTCATGTCTAACTGTTAAAATATTACTTGTCAATACTAGTCAAGAGGTTCATTGCAAACTCTTTGAATGGATATTGATATTTTCTATCATGCGCGACCTATAAACTTTATCCATCTCACATTTACAATAATATTAAAATGTAAATTCCTGGTGAGAAACAGCTACTATCAACAGTCCATTTCCGGTGAACGGAAATCTTTAAACAGACAATTCCTGATCAAAAGACCAATGATTCCTAATCAATTCCTGTCATCCTAATAATAAAAAGAAATCAACGATCAATTACCATGATCAAAAGAGGGACCATAAATTGTAAACTCTTGATCAAAAGAGGGACCATAAACTGTAAATTACTGATCAAGAGGCAAGAAGGGGGATAGTAAATTAGTTCAAAGTTACAACTCGAATTACGTGCAATTTGACAAATGTACAATTTCAAGATGTTTTCACTTGATAGGGCTATCTCTCTTTAAATACTTTACACAGCATGAACAAAACCATACACAAGGACATACTAGTACATGAAGTTGAACTATACGTGCTGTCTAATGACACATTCTAAATTGAGCTATGCATACGTAGCAGACCATATATATCGATAGAATAATCATAAAGTTTCAAGTTTCAAATATCAATTCATTATTGACGCGAGTGATGAACTTATCTGTCAATTGAAAAGATATCTGGATATCTCCTGTATAAAATGGCATAACTTTAAAGTAAGCTTAACTTCAACAATAACCATAGACTACCATAGACAAGATTATGGCTACAGGATGAGATATCTTAGATTTATGCTGTTTTGAACAGGGCCTGGATTGAACTAGAAATCAGACAGATGACAAGTCCAGAGTCCAATGTTCAATGTCTGAAATTTTTCTGAATTTCTAAAAAAATAAAATCTAAAGTTCCTTTTCTAAGGACATGTAGACTTACTTGTCTAATAGAATAATAACAGAAATGGAATTGGGTTGGAATTATAAGAACTAGTTTAACATAAATTAAAATGGGAATATCGTCAATATGCGTCTTTATTTATATCATTTATCTAGGGTAGACGTTAGCCAACAAAATTATCGTAATGTCAGTTTTGGAATAATGGCATGTTGTCGAATGATATGTTATTCAAATTGAATATATAAATATTAGGATTTTTTAAAAACATTAATTCAACAACTGAAGAACAACTGAAGAAGAGGTTAAGTCCAAAAACAAAATAAACTAAAAAATACTTTAATTTTTTTTTTATTGTTTTTTAATTGGGGCTTAGGGTGACTTTCTAGATTATTTCACTAATAACACAACTTGTATAAAACCAGTATGAATTTACCATTTCTGTCCTCAAACGTAACAAAATATTTTCACGACACCATCACCTGTGTCTCGGCTGCCATTCTCCTCATCTCCATACATGGAAGACTACTCTCAGACATAAGTCACACATAGGAATTGATTTATTATATACCAAGTTTGGGAGGGAAATAACTTGAGACAAAGTATGTGAAAGTTGGAATCAATACAGGGTGTTAGAGATCCGCCGGTCTGAATGGACCCGAGATGGCAGCACAGGTAATGACACAGACATCGCCAATCCCGTACATTACGCAGCGAGAGCCATGGACGTCAGATTCGTACCTCGCGCACGTCTAGACAACTGCTATTACCAGAACGAAAAATGATTACAGCGGAAACGATAATATTTGCAATAAGTAACTTGATATTTTCGTTTCATATTTGCCATGGTAATTAATGCTTATTTTCCGACTGTTGTCTGTACAGACAGTGTTGAGGAGATCAATACATAATCGATGTTTTGTGCGGGGTATATTTTCTGTTATGAGCAGATGTTGAGAAGGAAAACTAATATCCTTTAAGTGCAGATGCCCGAAATAGTTTTACAGCATAGACGTTTAACCCATTCTCAAAATTATTGAGTCCTGTTCAGCATTGTATAGCAGAAAAGTTGGTTGGATTAAAATGCAGGTCTGGAAAGAGAGAGAGCCCGACATGCTAAATATTAATCAATGACATAAGCTGTGAGACAATCGATGAGACAATCAATGAGACAATCCATAACACAATCCATGACACAACATGTGACACAACACATGACAGCCCAAAGGACACAACCTTTTCATGAAGATATATACCATAGCTGCACTTCATGACACTATATATATACTTCAATTAACTTTCTTGTACATTATCTACTATATCAAGTACACCATTCCCGCTAAATGTCAAAATTACACATTATTGTCAAATGACCGAGACTTGAATAAACTTTCCGGTACATCTAAAAATTCCTGCCGAGATGAACTTTTCCTCCTGGAAGTGTCTGGGGCTCAAAGCACTTTACACGAGTTAAATTTAGTGTTAAACCTACGCAAATGAACTGAAATATGAATTTACGTAATTAAATGAAATATGAAAATGTGACGGCAATGTTGGAAAGTACTCTGCCACATTTCTCTCTCTCTCTCGTCGCAGTCGAGACAAAGTCATCGACATCAGGATTTCCATGTGACATTTTCCGACGATCGATAGCCACAGACCAATCAGAGACTCATCTAAGTAATTTGTATATTGGTGGCGAGACAGTAGTGTCCAAAATGTCATCTTGCAGCAGTGAATATTCCTCAGACAACAGCACTACTGGTATATCCGAGTCGATTAGATTTCGCCGTGACTAGACGACATCGATTGTCATATGCTGGTCAGACATTTGCGCTCTTATCCAGCAAACGAACATTACAGGACCCAAAACCATCCAGACACTGGCGTCAATTACTGCAGGCGTAACTCGCTTTCACAGAAACTTTTGATTTGGTCAAGTATTAGGTGCCGTCTAATAATGCACTCAAGGTATTCTAGATATATTATACGTTACTCAAGTTAAAGCCGCTGTAAAATGGCAAGAAAATTTGCCACGTAATTTGTTAATGACAACCTCTTATGCATTAATAATGGACAGGATTATCAGTCTGCTACCGAGAGTGACAAAGAGGAATGGATGTTTGTTTAGTATCGAGGCAAATCTAACATTAATATCGGCGTAAATAGCAGGAATGTTTGGAGGCCTGTCTGGAGATTAGACCGATATGTCCGGTACAAAGATCAATATCATCTCAAATATGCAAAACAATTTCCGAATGCAAGAAACGTATTGCAATTAAACCATATTCGTGTTGAGCATTTATAGATTACTTCCATTTGAAGATTAATATAGAATAAGTTGACAAGATAGAATAATAAATACAAAAGTCAATGTGTTTATTTTGATCACTGAGTGGGATATATTATTTCAGGTGCATGCATTTTATTGTCATTAATGTGCATCACGTTGTCATATTTGTACATAAATACTTTTAAAATAATAATAATAATGGTGAATATTTTTATTGCGCAGTAGAAACATCCTTGCACTAATGCAAGCCCAAGGCGCTGCTTTATATAATGTTCCATGAAGAAAACAAGAGAAAAAACCGACGTCATGATTTCAAATTTGATATACATGTACGATTATAAACATATTTATATAATGCTTCCGCAAAGCATCAACTTTATCAATGTTTGACAGATGTCATCTCAGAGTTCAACTTCATTGTGCTTTAACTCAGATTCCCGCCCCTTATCCTGCATTTAACCGACAGCATATATTTCTGTAATCTTGATATTTGACACACCTGACAGTACACAGCAGTTAACTTCAAAGACACTGCAGGTTTACCTCGAGGCGATGTCTCAATCAAAGAAATCATACAAGTGTTAGCGCCGGCACCAGGTTAACCCTGCTGACCTCGTCCGGCAACCAGAAGCGCCTCTGGCAGCGGAAGTGTTAACAAAGCTCGCAGCATTTGTTTCAAAATGCAATGAATATTCTACAATAGTAGTCGTACGATTAATTGTATCTGATTTAATGGCGGAGCTAATACAGACAGTCAGAATAATTCATGAGGCGTCTGCAGATGTGGAGATGTTACGAGACATCTGCAGACTAATGTGAGGCTGGTAGGACAACTGATTGGGACGCTGACCCGCTCTAGACAAACACGGTGCACATCGGCAAATGAAACTGCGCAGTCAGATGCAGCAGAGGGGAAAAAACTGCATCGACAGTGCAGCAATCGTCAGAGAGACTCGCATAACATGCAATGTGCGCATTTTTCTTTGTATTGCAATAGTCGCATGACAAACCTAATATTCTGCCAAGTCTGGCGAAAATCGGAACAAGGTAGTTGATAAAGCATGTGTTCAGAGACTAGGCAAGAACAGTTTCGACATGAGCATGAACTAACTTCCACGTCAACAAGAGATTTCTGAATTTAAAAATAACTTTGCATTTGGAAACTTAAATGAAACTTTCCAACATTTTACATTAATAAAAGAATACTAAAAAGATTCCATATAAGTTCTTGTAAAAAAAAAAAAATTGCAAGCAGATTGACATAGTTTAACAAAATAGCATGACAACTAATTTAAAGGTTTAAACATTTTCGACAAGCTTTGTTGAATTATCAGCCCTAGCATGTCTTGTTCCTCAAATATTTCCTCCGATTCCAGTGCAATAGCCCGGTGAGGCCAATAGAGGTCATATCTTTGTGCGACGGGTGTGACGTGTGTGTCTGTGTGTGAATATTTGCTCACAGCCAAATGCACTGGTGTAGACTGATAGAACGTGATCAATACCTGGTTATAACATCCAACCCTTTGTGTATCTAATCGAGTAAGTTGAAGTGTGTCTCTGCCGTCTAGTCATTTGTGCTCTTTTGCCAACCGTGGTCCTTTTCTTTGACGTAATGCCGTTGTACGGCTTCCATGTCGGCAGCGCGGCGGTGTCTGCGCTTTAATGCGGCGACCGCGGACGTGGATCAAGCCGAGCTGGGAGGACGCGGGTACAACGCGGACGCCAGACTTACGCCGGAGAAGGTTTACAGTGAATAGCTACAGCAGCCAGACACATTTGTCTTTTGGAAGCATGTGAAGATCACTTCTTTATCCCAAAATGGCACTAAGAGCAGACACAAATTAACTTTCTCCATCTCGTCAGACTTACGAGAGAAAAGTCTATTTCGGACGAGAGATTGGTGGTCGATTTGATAGAATACATTGTAGCCCGCAAATAAAAATCGAGATTGTTTTTGTTGTTTTACTTGTGTTCAATTACGATGCCATCTTAAAACAGTTTAACGGTTATATTTATTTTGGATACTAACGTAATAGCATACTAATTCTATTGGGAGTTCGACCATAGATTAAGTCTCTCCATGCTGAAGGCAACCGAACATGCCCTAAATAGCAGTGCCTATGTCTAATCCAAAGAAAGTTACATGTAAAGCATTTATGAAAGCCGACAATCAGCTCTATTTTAAGATAGATATTCTGGTGTCGCTCGAGGTCAGAGGTTTTTGTATTTTGTGTAACTATGAACGATTAACTCGTATTTCAAGTAAGAAAATATTTTGACACTATGACACTAACTCATTTCCAATTTAACATTGAATAATTATCTTTAATATTCTCTATTACCGTTTTCTCAGATGGATAAACCAAAATTAAAATCAAGAGATTGAATGTAATATTCTTACATCTTAGAATCCTTTTGTCATATGTGATTATTGTAATACAAAGTAGGCAGAGCTTTCGTTTCTAGGTGACCGCATTTCAACCGATAAATGTTTACTGCACAACAATATGTGTTGTACAATATTGAGGAAAAAGTTCAAACATTCTTCTGGCTAGACTGACACTTGAACATGCAAGACATCCATCCTGTCCCGTCCCCACCGACCCACTCCCCCACTTCCACACACACATACACCCCAGTCCAGCCCCCCACCGACCCACTCCCCACTTCCACACACACATACACCCCAGTCCAGCCCCCCACCGACCCACTCCCCACTTCCACACACACATACACCCCAGTCCAGCCCCCCACCGACCCACTCCCCACTTCCACACACACATACACCC